>JALQSN010000253.1:0-70978 GCA_023690525.1 Holotrichia oblita
AATATGAGCAAGAGACATATGAATATCTGAATGAAAATCTGCCGAATGAAGGTGATATTATTATGACCCCAGATGGCAGAGGGAAGTATTATCAGTAAGCGTATTAAGGCAGATTGTAAAGGCGGCTGTCAAGAAAAAAGCACAGGATGACAAAACCGTGAACTTTTATTCGGTAGACGAGATAAGAATTTTGGAAACAAAACAGGCTAGGGATGATTTTAAAGCCAGCCGCGGCAAGCAGAATGAAAATGTATCGGATGCCGATTTAAAGAAAATTCTGGATTAGAACAGGATGGTTTGGCATGGATGCGGTAATTGTAAAAGATTATGAGCGTGTGGATGACCTGCACAGAAATGGATATAAAATTATTCAGGATCCCAAGAAATTTTGTTTTGGACAGGATGCTGTTCTTTTGTCAAGCTTTGCCAAGGCATATAAAAACGAAAGGGTCTTGGATCTGGGAACGGGAACGGGTATTATACCGATATTGATGGAGGCAAAAACAAAAGCCGCGTATTTCTGCGGCATTGACATACAACCTGAAAGCGTGGAAATGGCAACGCGAAGTGTCCGAATGAACGGTTTATCGGATAAAATTGAGATTTTATATGGTGATCTTAAAAACGCTGTGGCGCTGTTTGGACTTTCTTCTTTTGATGTGATTACTACCAACCCACCTTATATGAATCATGGCGGCGGAGCGGTGAATGAATATAGCCCTAAGGCGATTGCTCGGCATGAGCTTTTGTGTAATTTGCAAGAGGTTGTTACTGCGTCGGCTGGTTTGCTGAAGCCAAACGGTCGTTTTTATATGGTACACCGCCCGCACAGGTTGACAGAGATATTGGTGCTTTTGGAAAAACACAGGCTGGAACCAAAAGTGCTGCGGTTTGTACATCCGCGCATAGAAAAGGAGCCAGCGATGGTATTGATTGAAGCAGTGCGAGGGGCAAAGGCTATGGTGAAGGTGTTACCGCCCTTGGTAATTTATGGGAGTAACAATCAATATACGGAAGAAGTACACAGGATGTATTATGAATAAGGAAACCGCTATTAGGTTAGAGCAATTTGGGATTTCATATATACTACCTTGGGGCGCTGCCCCAAACCCCACCTCTTTTCTTGAAAGAAAAGAAGCAAAAGAACTTTAACAGGAAACTTGTCAACAAATTAGGGGGAGTCCATTTGAAACTAAAAAAATTGCCCAGATTGTTTGCTTTTAATGATCTTTCGGGGTTTGGCAAGTGTGCGCTGTCTATAACCATCCCTGTAGTTTCAGCCTGTGGCGCAGAGGTTTGTCCGATCCCCACAGCGATTTTATCTACGAATACAAAATTCAGTGGCTATCAGCTTTTGGATTTTACAACACAGGCTGTTCCTTTTCTGGCGCATTGGGAAGCGTTGGGAATTCGTGCAGATGGATTGTATATCGGCTTTTTTAGCTCTTGCGAGCAGGTAGATATTGCGCTGGGGATTATCGAACGGTTTAAACCGAGAATTGTAGTGCTGGACCCGATTATGGGCGATCATGGTAAATTGTATAAAACGTTTGATGACCAGCTTTGTAAAAAAATAAAGGAACTTGTACCAAAATCGGATATTATTACTCCAAATCTGACGGAAGCCTGCATCTTAGCGGATAAACCCTATGAGCCGGCCGGCAATTCGGAGAATTATATTTTGTCATTGCTAGATGGACTGAAAGCTATAGGCGCAAAAAAAGTAGTCTTAAAAGGCATTGAAAGGGCAGACAGGATCTATAATTATTGTTTGGGGAAGGGCATTGAGTTTAAGCATGATACGGAGTTGTTGCCGTATAAAATGTTTGGTACAGGTGATCTATTTGCTAGTGTTTTGACGGGTAAGCTACTCATGGGTCATAGCCTGCATAGCAGTATAGTTGCTGCATCTGAGTTTGTTTATCGGGTTATGAGGGAAAGCAGGCAATACGAAGGTTATGAGGAACGGGGGCTATGCTTTGAGCCGTATCTGGGCCGGCTGCTGGATTGAGTTTAAGAGGCTGTTTTTAGACATGGAGTTTTCTGATTGGTTATTACTGGATAATTCAAGTTTGATTACGATGAATAGGTACATACCTCGCGGCTTGTCGCGTAGGTATTACCTTCCGCCGCAAGCGGCGGAGTAATTCATATAGCTGTTTTTTATCTTGTATATAAAGGCGTTATGATTTAATATTGTAAATTATATAATGTATTTGTGTAATAAACAGGGGAGAGAAAATAAAAATGTTTGAAATTAGTCATAAACATTATAAAACACTAATCCAAAATCCAAGGTTTATTCAAAAACATCAATCACAATTTCTCAAAGACTTCGGTTCTGTATATAAAAACAATATACACTTATCGCCATTTTTTAGAGATAATAAGGCTTTTGCTGACAATCTGGAAAACCAAGAAATAATCTTAATAAAAAAGGGCGAAAAATTTTTTTGTTTCAGGAAACCCGGCGTGTGATACATATGACAAAACGCTGTACGATTTTTTAATCTGTTGCTTCTACGAAAATAATGATGTACTTTGGGTTAATATATTAACAGATGGCCTAGAAACAAAAATAAACATCTTAAAAAACATGACAGGCACCATGAATGTTGGTTTCCAGAATTTAAACGTTTTGCTTTTGTGACCCTTTTTGAAGGCGAAATTGTTAGTGAGTGTTTTTCTGTTTTTGTTGAAGATAACATGGTCGAAGTCGGCATCCATACCGAAGAACGCTATAGGCAGAAGGGGCTTGCTTTTCTAATGCCTGCTGCTTTTATTACGCAAAATGAATAGAAAATTATGCGAGCTTGCGCCACAAAAAGGCCCCAAGATATTGTAAGCTTGAGGGCGCAAGGATGGATAATTTCATAGCACGAAACTGGGGATGGTTGGGATTCACTATGGGGAAAGCATTATGGTTCTCTACCTAAAAAACATATAAAAACCACAGTACAAAGTGACAAAACCTAGATTATTCATTCTATTTCACGTAATATTATGCCAAAATAGGTACAGCAAAAATAAAGCGCCTACTGATGCGAGCTTGAAAAAGACTATTAGTAAGCAAGAATTGGTGGCGGAAGGTCTGTTCTCAGTAGACCATTGTAGGCGCACTTTTTACAAACAGATGGATTTCTACCAAGAATTTCAGCCAGTAGTGTTTCAATTGATATCTTCGCTTTTCTGAGAAGCGATGTGCCTGTAAGCTTTTTACAAAGCGGGAGCTTTATTTGTTTACCCTAGTCGAAAAAAATCCGAAATGTCGAATTTTCATAAACCCCGGCGGTAAAACATGCATCAAGAACCGACGGATAAATTCTTCCGCTGAAACCGACATTTCTTTCCATCGGCTGCAGTCCTTGTAATCACGCCATTTGAAGGTTACTTGCGTGTTTTTCAATTTAAGTAGCCTATTGTTGGAGATAGCAACACGATGAGTATAGCGGCCGAGATATTCCACAACACTTGCAGCGGTTTTAAAGGAGGTTTGCAATACACAACCCATTCCTTGTTATAACAGTTGTTTAGCAAATCCTGCCAAATATCTAATTTTTGCTGCTTTAACAGAGCTAAAAACTTACCTCGAAATTTTTTCGACAGCACTTTTACTGGTAAGTAAAATTTCTTTTGGAATGAACCCACTGACCCAAAGCATTTAACCCACCAGTAGGTACAATGCAGTGAATATGCGGATGAAAGCAGAGATTTTGCCCCCATATATGTAAAACAGCAGTAAAGCCTATACTTGCGCCAAGATATTTTTTATCAGATGAAAGCTCTTGTAAAGTTTCAGATACGCAACGAAATAGTAATCCGTACAACTCCTTTTGGTTTGCGTAAATAGTTGAATTAAGTTCTTGAGTGAGAGTAAACACAACGTGAAAATATCCGACATTTAAAAGGTCTGCCTTTCTTGCATCAATCCAGCGTTCTTTGGAAAGGGTTTGGCACTTGGGGCAATGACGATTTCGGCAGGAGTTGTAAGAAATGCTTGTGTCACCACAGCAGGGATCAATATGACCGCCGAGTTTTGACGTACGACAGTTCATGATAGCGTTTATAACTTTATGCTGAACCATAGACAGCTTATGATTTTGGCGGTATTTGTCCGCATAAGCCTCAAAAATATCCTGTACCTCAAGCATTTAAGGTATCCAGCGGACTTTTAACATCGTCCTGAATGTTTTGCAAATGCAGATAAAAAGAAGCGGTCTGTATAAAAGTATGTCCGAGCAATTCTTTTATACGGTAAATATCCATACCTGCTTCCAATAAGTGTGTTGCAAAGCAATGTCTCAAAGTGTGAGATGTATAGATATCAGAAAGACCGGCTTGTTTTCTATATTTGCGAAATGCGCTGGTTACGGTACGCGTCGTCATGATATGTTTGTCTTTTGATCTGGCATAAAACAGAAACCCATCGGGATGGTTTGGACGGTATTCCTTCCAGTATTCTCGCAATAGTTCAAGATTTCTCTGTGATAGAAGTGTATATCTATCCTTGCTCCCTTTACCTTTTTGGATATAAATTCGCATTTGTTTGCTATCTATATCTTGAACCCGAAGTTTCACAATTTCTGATATGCGTAATCCCGCACCATAAATTATTTCAAACATTGTTTTGTCACGCAGATTATCGATTACGCTAAAGAACATCTGGATTTCTTCTTTACTCATAATGTCCGGAAATTCACGATATTGGTGTTGTCTTGGTATCAACCGACAATTGATGTTTCTTTCGAGGATAACTCCGCAAATGAATCTTAAAGCACTGTTATGAATATTGACTGTACCGGAAGATTTTTGAGAATCAATTAAATAGAGTAAGAAGTGACGTATTTCATTTTCTCCCATTGATTCAAGAGGTCGGTTGTCATACTATCGTAAAAAGCGTTGTAATACGCCAAGATATTCTTCTTCCGTATTTTTTGATAGACCTCCCTCGTAGCTTGAATTCTTCCTTTGTCTTGCATATAATCTCTTCGTTAGTCATGGTTGTTCTCCTTAAAATATAATTTGCCGTTTTATTGGCATATCTATATTTTACAGGATTTTATAAAGAAAAACTGCCCCCTTGCAGCAATTTAGGTGTTCAGCATTTGCTTCTGGTACTGTGCCACTGCGTAGCAGTTAGTGCTATGCTGATAATGGCCTCGAAACCAACTGGAGATACTGGAATTACAACTATGACTCAGCATCACCCGCAAAAAAACTTGGATATGAATTATTTAGCGAAGGTATTTGCATCAGGATTATAGGAACGTGATTATTATAATTATTTATAGCAAGCGAACGGATGCCAGTTTATGGGCATCCGTTCTTTTATACAAACCTTGTTTCTGCAAATCCTTTAAAAATAGACATCTTGTAAACGCCATCAGGGTCAGGATTTTGCAAGATGTCTAATATTACAGGCTAATTAAATTTAAGCGCCAGCTTGAAGTTGAATTTGTTCTCATTCAATTGATATTTCTCAAGCAGTGCGGGGCCACAGCTATTGGAGCCGACGCCGCTCATTTTATAATCCAGGCACAAAACGGTGTGTCCGCTCTTTTTTAGCTCGAAGTTATGTGCTTTGGCAGTTAGCTCCTCCTGTGTATAATTGGAAGCGTTGAAGCTGAAAAAATTGCTGGTGGAAGCCGCCCAAAGCATTGATTTATTTCGGTGAGTGAGGGTCACATATTTGCAATTGAAATGGCTGCCATTTTCTTGCGGCTTGATATAGTCCTCATGAAGTTCTGATACGGAGGCATTGTATTTGCCGATATAGGAGCTTCTGTGTTTGTCGATATAACTCTCGTTCGGGCCATAGCCAAAATATTCTGCGCGGTCATATTTTTCCGGCAAGAACATTCTAATACCAAACCTTGGCAGGTATGGAAAATCGCTGTCTTTTTCACAATCAAACTCCATTGTTATTTTACCGTTAGGATCGATAACCCATAAAGCTTTGATCGTGAGAATCCTTTGCAGTACCACAGCCGAGATGGACAGGTTGCAGCGAATATACACAGCATTATCTTTTTCTTCATACGTGGTATTGTAAACCTTTACGGTATGCCGGTGGTAGCCTGCCTTCTGCCATTCGTGACGGATGTTCATGTCATTATCAATCGGCGCTCTCCATATATTAAATTCCATAGGTTTGTCGAGAATGTTGTTGTTGTTTTTAACAAGAGTATCAAACATACCGGTTAGCTTGTTGAATGTATATTTGAAGTTATCGCCGTAAACAGCAATTTTGGTGCGGCATTCGTTTATTCTAAGGCTGCCGGCGGCGGCCAAGTCAGGCTGGAACATTACTTCATCTGCGGGTGATTGGGAAAGAACCAATTGGTCAAAGCCCAACAAATGGCCTTGCTTTGTTATCGGCAGGTCGTTTTTCTGTTTGTAGAAAAGGTTTAGGTAACAATCGCCGGAACATTGCGGGATATCGCTGATTTGGATAACTGTCTCCGACTTGGGGTCAATATCGATATCATTAATGATGCCTTGCTTGACCATTTTGCCGTTTTCTGTAACTTCATATTCGACGTAAGCATAATCCTTTATATTTGTAAAGTCCAGCTTATTTTGCAGCAGAATTTCACGGGCTTGGATATCTTTGGCAACGGCTCTGATGGGGCGGATTGCGTTTTTGTATTCCAGTAGCCCTTTGTGTGGAGTTCTGTCGGGGTAAACCAGACCATCCATACAGAAGTTTCCATCGTGGGGAAATTCACCCCAGTCTCCGCCATAAAAATACTTTGCTTTGCCTTCAACGGTCGTTCCCATATAGATCGCGTGGTCGCACCATTCCCAAACAAAGCCGCCTACCATACCGTCGTATTTGTAGATGCGTTCCATATAATCCTCGATATCGCCGGGGCCATTGCCCATTGCGTGGATAAATTCGCACAGGACATAAGGTTTTTTCTCGCCTGTTTCGGCGAAATACTGATCGAGGCTATCCACATGGGCGTACATTGTGCTATGAACATCTACGATATTAACATCGCTGGTATGATGCTCGGCTGAATGGTTTACTGATTCGTAATGCAGCAGGCGAGTGTTGTCATAGCTTTTTACCCATTTTCCCGCATTTTCAAAGTTTACGCCATAGCCGGCCTCGTTGCCCATTGACCAGAGCAGCACGCAGGTGCGGTTTTTGTCTCGTATGACGTTGCGTTGAATCCTATCAAGAACCGCGCCCATAAAGCGGTCGTCATTCGCCAGCAGGCCATAATTAAACGGTCGTTTATTGCGGTATATCGTACATACTCCATGCATTTCAAGATCAGATTCGTCGATAACATAAAAGCCGTATTCATCGCAAAGCTGGGTAAACCATGGGGAATTGGGGTAGTGGCTGGTACGGACAGCGTTAATATTATGCTGTTTCATCAGCATCAAATCTTTTTCCGCATGGTCCATGCTGATTGTTGCGCCGGTTACTGGGTTGCTGTCGTGCCGGTTGACGCCCTTAAACTTAATTGCCGTATCATTGAGCAGAATTACGCCGTTTTTAATCTGGATTTGGCGAATGCCTGTTCTTTGCAGAATTGCTTCTTCATGATTCTCAATGATAATATCGTATAGCACGGGATGTTCACAGTTCCACAGATCGGGTGAAGCAACATCAAAACAAACCGTGTCGTCCTCGATCTTTTTGGTTTCGAGCAGCGTACCGCAGGGAGAAACCAATGCAGCGGTAAGGCCAGAGGGACTGCCGTTAAACTCAAAGTCAATACTGATCCGTGCTTTAGACAGATCGTCGTTGAGAGTGGTCTTGACAAAGTAGTCCCGGATATGGTTTTGCGGCCTTTTCAATATATAAACATCCCGGAAAATCCCTGACATCCTTAGTTTATCCTGATCTTCCAAATAACTGCCGACACACCATTTTAAGACTAGCACCGTAATATTGTTCGAACCTTGCTGGAGCAAGCTGGTGATCTCAAACTCGCTCGTAGAGTGAGATACCTGACTGAAACCGGCTAGCTGCCCGTTGATCCAAACATAAAAGCAGGAATCTACGCCTTCGAAATTAAGATAATTATTAAAACCTAAGCTTTTTTCATCAATTTCAAAATCATATGAATATAGGCCGCAGGGGTTTTCGTCGGGAACATACGGCGGATCATACGGAAAAGGATAAGCTATATTCGTATATTGATGAGTATCATAGCCGTTTGTTTGCCAACAGCCCGGAACGGGGATTGTGGCAAAGTCATTGGTAACGCTTTTGTCGGAAATGCTTTCTTTACCCTCAAATTCATTTTCAACCTCATAAATATTTCGGTAGTACTTAAATTTCCAATTCCCGTTCAGGGATTGAAACCGGGTGGAAGTCTCCCTGCTTTTTACAAAACTGACCCCTCTGGAGGTGATCGCTTCCTTGTTTTCGTAGGGAATGAAATACGCATGGTTTTGCGTTGTTCCAACATGCAGGTTGGAAAGGTCTTCAAAATAACGTGGGATGTTCATTTTTACCTACCCTTCTTGTTTGAGTTTTTGTAGGATATTTGGGATATGCCGGATTTTTGAGTATCGATACCCTGTCGTAAGCGACAGGGTGATTCATTGCTTTTACCGGAAAATCCGTTTTATAGCTCTGGTTTAGTAATTCCTTGCGGTTCTTGAATTACTATCATAATCATAACAAGTAAGGTGGTTTTTATCAATAGCAAAATGAATTACCAGGGGTAATATCTACTCATCGTAATCAACAATGGGCTTCTTGCAAATTTGCGTTTATAGCAATTTCGTCATTCCTTAGTGCAAAAAATCTTGATCGCCTCCAGTAAGAACGGGGCGCAGCCAACGGCAATTTGGTCATAATACGCTGTAAAGCGGGGATCATCTACATACATCTGGGCCAATCCTATATGCGCTTCTTTTGAGTAAGTTTGCCAATAGAAGCAGAGCGATTCTTTGTGCAGACGACAAGCTTTTTGTGCTTCTTCTGAGGCAGGGTCGCCAGTTTCAAATGCTGCTTTGAGCGTTTTGTTAAATTCGGCTGTTAGCTTTTCAATTGCTTCACTTTGGGCTTTGCTCATATTTTTTATTTTTTCGTTGGAACGGTCAACAACTTCGTTACCGTATTTTGCCCTGATTTCCGCTCCGTATTGTTTTTCGTTATCCTCTATTAGCTTTTGTTTAAAGCCTTCAAATTTTTCTATATCAGTCATAATTTTTTCTCCTCTCGTCAATAAAATTGTTTTTTCTACGGTTGCAACCAGCTGATCTAGTTGCTCGCGCTTGGCACGTAATGCGCACAGGTGTTCTTGCAGTGCTTTTACACCGTCGAAACTGGGGGCTGTCACAATATTTCTGATATCCTCTAGGCTCACGCCAAGCTCGCGATAGAATAATATTTGCTGTAGCAAATCCACTTCTCTTTGGCCATAGATTCGATAGCCTGAAGTATTGACTCTGCATGGCTTTAAAAGATTAATTTCGTCGTAATACCGCAGTGTGCGGGTGCTGACTCCGGCAATTTTGCCAAGCTTGTTTACAGTATATTCCATTTTTTCACCTTCCGGCCGGTTGGTTTTGGGGCAAACTTTATAGCAATTTCGAATTTCATACAGAACCGGACGTGTCTGAAAACTCCATTCAGGCAGCCTTTCGGCAAATTTTTTATTCTTCCGCGTCAACGCCTCCTGATATAATGTGCTGTTGGTACTTACGATAAAGCGTTCGTGACTGGTTGTTCCGTTGAAATTCTGAAATTGTCTGATACCCCGTGAGATCTATCATAAACTATTACGCTACGTTAATGTCAAGAGTAAATGTAACTTTTTTAAAATCATATTTTTTTATGAAAAATGTTTGTATTTTTAAATTATTAAGGTATAATAGGGTTGAGGCATTTTGTCGAAAATAATTCTTATATATGAGAGCTGGAAAAACACTGGAAATCAAGGAACCGCTGAGCAAGAGGAGAGACAGCTTTCTTATAACAATACTTATTATCTGACCCCATTAATCAGCGATTCCCAATTATGTTTTTTTGGATTATTTTTCAAGATACTATAATAATAAATCCCGGTTTATCCGATATACTATAAAGGAGTAGGTTATATGTTAGGTTTAGGGGCTAATATTGGCATTGATCTGGGAACAGCGACTGTGCTTGTCTATATAAAAGGTCAGGGTATTGTACTAAAAGAGCCATCAGTTGTAGCCATAGATAAAAATACAAACTCCATTTTGGCGGTAGGTAGTGAAGCCCGCCGTATGCTAGGAAGAACGCCAGGTAATATTGTTGCCATTCGACCGTTGAGAGAAGGCGTAATTTCCGACTATGAAATCACAGAAAAGATGTTAAAATATTTTATTCAAAAAGCCGTCGGTAAAAATTTGTTTTTAAAGCCCAAAATTGCGGTTTGTGTTCCATCCAGCGTCACAGAAGTAGAACGGCGCGCAGTAGAGGATGCAACGCGGCAGGCGGGAGCAAGACAGGTTTTTGTAATAGAGGAGCCGATTGCCGCGGCGATTGGTGCAGGGATTGATATTTCACGGGCATGTGGTAGTATGCTTGTCGATATCGGCGGCGGAACGACGGATGTTGCTATTATTTCTCTTGGGGGCTGTGTTGTAAGTACATCCCTCAAAGTAGCCGGAGATAATTTTGACGAAGCAATTGTTAGATATATGCGTAAAAAACACAATCTTCTGATTGGAGAGCGTTCCGCTGAAGATTTGAAAATTAATATCGGCACAGCCTTTGACAGGCCGGAAGAGGTATGTATGGATGTCAGGGGAAGAAATTTGATTACGGGGTTGCCCAAAACGATTGAGGTTACTTCAAGCGAAATGCATGAGGCACTGAATGAAGCAGTTACGAGTATTGTAGAAGCTGTACATATGGTTTTGGAGCAAACCCCTCCCGAACTTGCCAGCGATATCTCTGACAGAGGTATTGTTATGACCGGCGGAGGAAGCTTACTATATGGCTTGGATAAACTGATTAAGCAGAAAACAGGAATTAATGCGATTATTGCGGACGAATCCGTTTCGTGTGTGGCGGTTGGCACAGGGAAATATGTTGATTTTATTACTTCGGGTAAGGGCATGGATTTGACGACACAAACGACGAGGAGGATAACAATTGATTAGAGGTTTATATACTTCCGGGCTCGGTATGACGGTTCAGATGAAAAGGATGGATGTAATCACAAATAATATTGCGAACAGCGATACGACCGGCTATAAAAGAGACATTCCGGTAACGCAATCCTTTTCGGAAGAACTAATGAAAAGATTAGATGATCCTGCGGCTTATAGCTTTAAGCATGATATCAAGGTGGGCAATGTAAGCCAGGGGTTATTTGTGGACACTGTACACACCGATTTTTCTGTGGGCAATATCAGGGTTACAAATGGTCCGCTTGATTTGGCGATAGACGGCTCGGGTTTTTTTGCTGTCTCAGTAACAGACGCTAATGGCAATGCCACAGAAAAGTATTTGCGGAGTGAATCCTTTACTGTAAGTGCGGATGGAGCGTTGATCACTCGGAATGGAGATCTGCTGGTAGGCCAAAATGGGCCGATTGTTGTTCCCCACGGAAACGTTTTGATTGATGCCCAGGGAAATGTTTCGGCAGATGGCGTTATGGCGGGTACAATAAAATTAGTGGATTTTGAGGATCCTCAAACCCTGCGAAAGTATGGGGATAATCTTTATGATGTGACAGAAGAAAGCGTTATAACAGCATTTACAAGCAAGGTGGTACAAGGCAGTATAGAGAATTCGAATGCTAATGCGGTCAAGGAAATGGTTGAGATGATTACCATCTCCAGAGCATATGAAGCGAATCAAAAAATAGTTGGAATGATTGACACCACAATGGGTCAAGCTGTTTCTGATATTGCAAGAAGATAAACAGCTTCGGTAAAAACGGAGTTTTGCATATGAATTGTCTGATTCTAGTAATTAATATTATATATAGCAGGGTAGGCAGTTAAGAATGCCGAAAGGTTTACTTTTTAATCATTTCGTCATTTCTTAGCGTAGTTTATTGTGAGAGAATCTCATAATTGTGAGAAGGAGTGATAAATATGATGCGTTCACTTTGGACGGCAGCTTCCGGTATGTCGACCCAGCAGACGAATGTAGATGCAATTTCCAATAACTTGGCAAACGTCAACACAACAGGCTATAAAAAAGAGATACTGCAATTTAAATCATTATTGTATCAGACATTGCAAAAGGCGGACCAAGATCCTGCCGTTAACCGGAGCAGCAGGCCGGTAAATTTGCAGGTGGGCCTTGGTGTTAGGGCGATTGCTACTGCCAGAATATTTGATACCGGTAATTTTCAGGTAACAAATAACCCTCTGGATTTTGCAATTGATGGCAATGGTTTTTTTGTGATTCAGGATGATATTGACAACCCTGAAAATATTTCTTTTACGAAAGACGGTTCCTTTAAAGTAAGTATTACAGAAGATGGTGGCTTAATGCTGAATACGTCAGAAGGATATCCGGTGTTGGATGTTGATGGAGCGCCGATTGTTTTCCCGGAAGATGTTGTTATTGATTCCTTGAGAGTTACGGACATCGGCACGATTTCATTCATAGACGCGCAAGGGAATACGATTGAACTGGATCAACAGATCGCGATTGTCCAGTTCTCCAATGTGCAAGGGCTGGAAGCGGTAGGTGCGAACCTATTTAAACAAACGCCCGCATCAGGCGATCCGCTATACGAAGCGAATGGCGAGACAAGCAAAGTCAGCAAGATTGTACAAAACTGTCTCGAAATGTCTAATGTACAGGTTGCAGACGAGATGGTAAAGCTGATTATTGCCCAAAGAGCATATGAGCTGAATTCTAAGGCAATCACCACCTCAGACGAAATGCTTCAGCAGGCAAATAACTTAAAGAGATAAACCCAACCCCGGTTAAGTAAAAAATAATTAGGGTAGGGTTGGCTAGGATATTGAGAGGTGAATTTGATTGGAATTATCTTCATTATCAAACGCATATATAACGCAATCTGCGACAGTGGCAGAACAGGATGGTAATAAGACCGAAGCGTTTAAAAACAAAATTACCAATGTGTCCGAATATGGTACAGACAAAGAAATATCAGATGCGTGTAAAGAGTTTGAAGCATATTTTTTGAATATTATGTTTAAGGAGATGCGGAAAACAGTAAATTCGTCCGATGGCTTTATCCCCAAAAGCTCTGCGGAAACTACGTTTCAGGAAATGATGGATGACAGTGTTGCAAAGACTTGTGCAGAAAACGGCGGAATAGGATTGGCAGCTTTTATGTATAAGCAAATGATAAGAGAACGAAATACTGGCGATACGATTAAGACGGAGTAAGTATGCAAAAAAGTAATTTTAGCTTACTCTCTGGCAAGCAGAGAAGCGTATGTATAAATTTAAGGCAGGTATGTTTATGAGTTGATCATAAGCATACCGCTTTGTTATTCCGTTGAAATTCTGGAATTGCTCTAATATTGAAAAGGTTCGATGAAATGTTTTTGGGAACCAATTCATCGAACCTTGATTATTTACTATTATATATGATCTTCCGGATACTGGCTTCAGACAGGCAAAATTCTTGAATCAATTCGTTTACCGAGCTACCCTCTTTATAACGTTCGCAGATATCGTTATTTCGGGCTAAAACGAGTTGTCTGGCTCCGCTGAAATGTCCCCACGCGGCGCGGGTCATTTCTTTTTTTGGAACATAAATTAGTTCACCTGATGCATATTTTTGCACTTCTTTCAGTAACTCAGGCGGAAGAATATCCTTTCCATTTTTGTAGTTCAAAAAAGAAAACCTCCTTATTATCTATGACGAAAAAATTAGCGTTAGAGATTTCCATTTAAACACCTCCTTCCATATATTTTTGTTACTTATAATTTTTATCAAATAATTCAGTTATTATCAATCAATGCAATTCTGGCGGCGGGAATATTTTTTTGGCGGCCCCCTCGCAGACCCGTCGTAGGAACCCGCAAAAAGCTTCCCAATAAATGCCAGAATTGCTCTAGTAATGCCGGGGGAGCTGCCTCCCCCGGCAATGTCCTTTTTAGGTTAGGACAAAAACCACCCTTTATTGATCAATTTAACCCAGCTCCTTTCGTAATCATATTATTACCGGTCAAGGTTATATCCGATAACAATTTCATTCTACAGCATCCAAAATAAAAAATCAATATAATACTTATTTATATTTGTTCTTTATCAAAATATGAATAAGTATTATATTGATGCGTAGTTATTAAGAATTATAGTAGGATAATATTGTCAAGCAGGCAACTCGCTGCCAACAATCGACCCGCCACAGATCAGATAGTCATCCTGGTAAAAAACCGCCGCTTGCCCAGGCGTCAAAGCTCTTTGTGGTTGATCGAAAGTACACTCCAGATATCCACTGTTCATTTTGATGGTACAATCTGCGGCTGAGTGGCTATATCTTATTTTGCCTTGAACCTTCATCGTGTCTTCAAGGGAGTCGATTGCCATAAAATTGACGTTTTCAACATACAACTTGTCTGAGTAAAGATCCTTATCTTCGGCAAGAATAATTTCTTGCGTAACGGGATCAATGCTTTTAACATACATGGGCTTGCCAAAAGTTACGCCAAGTCCTTTTCTTTGTCCGACGGTATAATGGATAATTCCCTTGTGAGGGGCTAGAATGTTGCGGTCTAAATCAACAAAATTGCCGGGTGGAATGACTGCGTTAGTGTATTGCTTGACAAAACTACCGTAGTCGTTATCCGGAATAAAGCAGATTTCTTGGCTATCGGGTTTGTTGGCAATGCACAGTCCGATATCGCTGGCAATTTGTCTTACTTCACCTTTTTCGTACTGCCATAAAGGCATTAATGTATGTGAAAGCTGAAACTGAGACAAATTGTAGAGTGCATAGGTCTGATCTTTGTTTATATGTTTTGAAACCTTTAGGGTATACCTGCCGGTTTTCGGGTACTTGCAGATTTGAGCATAGTGGCCTGTGGCAATGTATGAAGCATCTAGCTGTAATGCTTTATTCAGTAACGATTCCCATTTTACATACCGGTTGCAGGCGATACAGGGGTTTGGTGTTCTGCCGCGCAGATATTCAGAAGAAAAATATTTGATTACAGCTTCATTAAAAATATCTTTAAAATTCAGAACATAGTAGGGGATATCTATGGCATAGGCTACTCGCCTGGCATCCTCTACTGCTGAAAGCCCACAGCATCCGGCGTGATCTTCCAATGCCTGAGGGCTTTCATCCTGCCAAATCTGCATCGTGACACCAATAACATCGTACCCTGCTTTTTTTAAGATATATGCGGCTACTGAGCTGTCTACGCCGCCGGACATGCCGACAACAACTTTTTCTTTTCGCATACTATTCCTCATTTGTAAATGCTAATGTATTATTTTTTAACCAATGTAGCCATACAAATTCCAATTTAAAAAGGAGCAATCAAGCCAAAAAGGTAGCATATCCTTAAAAAGCAAGACCAAGACCTTGGGGCGCTACCCCAAACCCCGCAAGGGACATATCCCTTGACCCTTTTTTTGAAAAGAACTTATTATTCTGCTCTTATGTGACTATTTTACATGAGATTCGTATAAATCGTGATCGTCGTCGTGGACATCTTCTTTTGGCGGATTCAGACCTTCGATTACAATGTCGTTTTTTTGAGCATAATCCCATAATGCGGCATGCAGTGCCTCTTCTGCAAGGCATGAACAATGCACCTTGACGGCTGGCAAGCCATGCAAGGCTTCCATTACGGTTTTATTGGTAATGCTCAAGGCATCCTGAATGGTTTTTTCCTTGACCAGTTCGGTTGCCATGCTGCTCGTAGCAATTGCAGCTCCGCAGCCAAAGGTCTTAAATTTGGCGTCCTTAACAACGCCATCTTCAATCTTTAGATAGACCTTCATAATATCGCCGCATTTAGCGTTCCCTACCGTTCCTACTCCGCTTGCGTCTTCAATCTCGCCGACATTTCTGGGGTTCATAAAATGGTCCATTACTTCATTGCTATATGTCATAATAAACACTCCTCAATCTTTAGTTCAGATTTTGTTCTTTTGATTTTTTATAGAACTGATTTTATAATTTATGTTGTTGCTGTATATTTTCATACAAAGGAGACATTTTTCTTAACCGGTCTACAATCCCTGGTAATACCTCTAGGAGTCTGTTGACATCCTCTTCGGTGTTGTATCGCCCTAACGTGATTCGTAAGGAGCCGTGCGCTTTTTCATGTGGAAGGCCGATCGCCAGAAGTACGTGCGACGGATCTAGCGAACCGGATGTACAGGCGGAACCGCTGGAAGCATATATTCCATGCATTTCTAGCAAGAGCAGAATGGATTCGCCTTCAATATATTCAAAAGAAATATTAGCATTTCCAGGCAAGCGTTTTTCTCTGTCACCATTTAAGAAACAGTATGGGATGCAATCTAAAATACCGTCGATTACCTTGTTACGCAATGTAGTCAGCCGTTTGGATTCGCTCTCCATTTCGGCTACAATTTGTTCTGCGGCAATACCGAAACCGACGATGCCAGGAACGTTTTCTGTACCTGCGCGTCTGTTTCTTTCTTGTGCCCCGCCATGCAGTAATGTTTTTATTTTAATGCCCTTTCGGACATATAGTACGCCGACACCCTTGGGAGCATAAATTTTATGTGCGGATATGCTAAGCAAATCGACATGCCAATCCTTAACGTCGATTTTCATATGTCCAAACGCCTGGACTGCGTCGGTATGAAAGAGAATTTTATTGTTATGAGCGATTTCGCCGATTTCTTTTATTGGTTGTATTGTGCCGATTTCATTGTTAGCTGTCATAATAGTAATAAGAATTGTTGTCGACCGAATCGCTTTCTTCAAGTCATCTAAGCTAATAAGCCCCTGATTGTTCACAGGCAAATATGTAACTTCGAAGCCTTTGGTTTCCAGGTATTTACATACATGCAATACCGCATGGTGTTCAAAAGTAGTAGTAATGATATGGTTTCCTTTGTCTGCAAGTGCTTCAGCAATGCCTTTGATTGCCCAGTTGTTTGCTTCGGTGCCGGAACCTGTAAAGTAGATTTCTTGTGTTTCGGCATTGAGGCAGCGGGCTATTTTTTCACGGGCTTCCTCGACCACTTTTTTACTGCTCCGGGCAATTTCGTAGATACTGGAGGGATTGCCGTATTCGTCGACAAAATATTGCTTTATTCCCTCGAATACTTCTGGGCTGACCTGAGTGGTAGCAGCATTGTCAAAATATATTTTATTCATGTAAAATCTCCTATCCAACAGGCGTGCGGCAGATATGGGCGGTGTATACGGCAACCTTAAGAATTTCTTTTTTAAAGTAATTTCGAACTTTATACAAACTTCGACGTTTTGTTATTTCATATGAAGTTCTAAAATTGCTCTAATGTTTAGTTTTTATTTGGAAACCGTACATAAATTAGCCTGCCAGCATTCTGTTCAAAATAATAATCTAATCGTTGTGTAGGCTTCTAATGCTGACAGTCGCAACTGTTCTCGCTTGTGCCGTCGATGCTGTCACGAACCAAATCGTCTAGGGTAATGGAATCCACGACATCGTTGAGACTTTCATATATTTTATTCCAAACCGATTTGGTAACGCAAGTTCTGCAATTACTTGTTCCGCATACGGCTTCGCCTGATTCGATACATTCCACAGGGGAGAGCGAACCCTCCAGGACTCGCAAGATATCTCCTACTGTGATACAAGTGGATTTTTGGTTCAGAAAATAACCGCCCTGAGCGCCTCTGGCGCTTTTGATAAAGCCGGCTTTCTTGAGGCAAGCTATGAGTTGTTCCAAATAATTTTCGGGTATCCCTTGTCTTTCGGCGATGCTTTTTAAGCTCACGCATTTGTCTGCGGCGCTTTCCGCGGCAATATCAATCATTGCCTTGAGACCATACCTGCCGCGGGTAGATATTTTCATTTATATCACCTCGATAATGTGTTCCTTATATACGCTGGGGTTTTACATATAAAATAAGTACTAAAAGTCCAGCGGAACCTGGCCGTATGAGCCTGATCGTGAATACTCGTAATCCCTAGTAAAATAGTAGAGTTTTGCATATCAAAATGATAGCACTTGATTTATTGATTGTCAAGTGCTTTAGTAGGAATTAATATTTATTTTTACTGGATTATCAAAAGGGAATGTTCACAATTGAATGATATTGTGATATTAATATTAAGGAAGTGAAAGTCTTATACTAATCTCATTTAAAATAGTCGCAATATGGCGCAAAAAATGCCTAAGAATCAAATCCATTTTTTGCTTGATTACGATGAATAAGTACATACCTCGCGGGTATTACCGTTACCCCGTCGCTTACGGCGGGGTAATTCGTTGTTCTTTAAAAGTCTTATTTGGATGTCTTTATAATTTTTTAGTTATGGCCGAATAAATAGCTGTGTCCAATATATCCCGCTGTTGCTGGTAGAATAGCCAACACCGATTTCTGTGTAAGAAGGATTCAAGATGTTTTTTCGATGCCCTTCAGAACCCATCCATGAGTTCATGACGGCCTGTGGTGTTTTTGTCCTTTTGCTATGTTCTCGGCGGCTGAAGAATAAGGAATACCAAAGCTTTGAATCATTTGAAAAGGACTGCCGTAGGTAGGCGAATTGTGGGTAAAATAATTATTGTCTCTCATATCGTTGGATTTGTAGCGGGCAGCTCTGGATAGCTGCCAGTTAAGTTGTAAGGATTCCAACCCATATTTTGCTCTTTCTTTGTTTACCAGATCTACTACTTGTTCTTCCATCCCCTTTGTATGGGGGTCCGGCAAAGGAATATAAACCTTGTCTCCGGGGTATATTAAATTGGGGTTAGTAAATTGTGGATTCGCTTCGATAATTTCCCATACACCTACCTGATATTTTTGCGCGATCTTCCACAGACTATCTTTTTTTTGCACCGTATAAGTATCAATGGCGGCATAGACATTTACTGTGGAGAATAGAAAAACAGACATGATAAAAGCGGGCAAAAGCTTTTTTAGTTGATATTTCATATATATTCGCCCTCCAAAAATATAGTGCCTTGAAATACAATAATTGATGATAAAAAATAGGCGATCAGAATTGTCAGTAAATCTTTATAGCAATTTCAAATTTCATACAGGCAAATACTAATCTTATTTTTTAATTAAGATTAGTATTACATTGGCCTGTCACAGTGAAGCATTCGTGACAGATGTCTTGTTATTCCATTGAAATTTTGAAATTGTTTTAAGCAAACCGGTAAAAAAGAAAACACCTATTTCCAATTAATAATATTATTTCATGAATTAGAAAAAAAATACAATAGAATTAAAGGGATTTTATGGTATAATATCCTTGTATCAATAACATGCTGGAGGACGGATTAAGGAGTTTATTATGGATACAAGAAGCATAGAGGTTGAAATTTATGGTGAAAAAATAAATTTGCTTACAAATGAAGACGAAATATATATCAAAGAACTTGCCGGATATGTGAATGATAAAATGGTTGAGCTGTTCAAATATCCGAAATGGCAGTCGGAAAAGTCGAGTTTGAAATGTATATTGCTGGGAATGAATCTTGCGGACGAGCTGTTTAAAGAACAGCTAAACAATAATCAGGAGCGTTTCCGGAATATCCGTATTGAAGAGGCGGAAAGGGAACGGCTAAAAAAAGAATTTAACGACCAGATGGCTGTGGTGTTAGAGAAAAACAAAAGCCTTATGGAAACATTGGATAGCCTCAACAACCACGTCAAGGATTATGAGAAAGAATTGGACGAAAAAAACAAGCTAATCCATAAATTGCAGGAAGAACTGGAAGGGAAGCTACAGGAAGGGAAAGAGAATAATCAGGAGATTCAGGCTTTAAGGGAGAAGTTAACTGCTCAGGAAGATGATGTGCAGGGGCTGAGGGCAGAGCTGGACGCAAGAGAGACAGAGCTGGCGGTGACAAAAGGCGAAAAGAAGCGGCTGAGCGATGAATTGACTGTAAAAACCGAACAGGCTGACGCACTGAAAAAGGAATTAGATGAGTTTATCGAAACATTTGATATAAAGCAGGATTGAAATTTAAAAAAAATGATTTTGCAGAGATTTTACTGTAAATGAGCCAATAAGGTGATTAGGTTGATAAAATATTCAAAGCCGGAATTGCTTTCGCCTGCCGGCAGTAAAGAAAGCGTATATGCGGCGGTCAATGCCGGCTGTAATGCTGTTTATTTGGGCGGAAAAAGTTTTAGTGCAAGAAGCTCGGCGGCCAATTTTGATCATACAGAATTGAGAGAAGCAATTGATTTTTGCCATTTACGCGGTGTAAAGGTCTATATTGCGATCAATACGCTTTATAAAGATAGTGAGCTTCAAGAGGTGTTCGAATTCTTGTCGTATGTGTATGAAATTGGTGCGGATGCGTTTATCCTACAGGATATCGGGACGGCTGTACAGGCGCGGAAGGTGTTCCCCGAAATTGCTCTGCATGCCAGTACGCAGATGACAGCGCATAGTTTGGAAGATGTTCTTTTTTTAGAGAAGGCTGGATTTTGCAGGGCTGTGCTGAGTCGGGAATTAAGCTTGGAGGAAATCGGTTATATCAAGCGGAATACCAGCATAGAACTGGAGGTATTTGTGCATGGCGCTTTATGCGTTTGCTATTCGGGGCAGTGCCTGATGAGCAGCATTATCGGAGGAAGAAGCGGCAATAGGGGCAGCTGCGCCCAACCCTGTCGGTTACAGTATGACTTGATCCGGGAGCAATCAGGGGTTCGAGAGACGGTTCAAAGTGGTTATTTGTTAAGTCCAAAAGATCAAATGACAATTGACGGCTTAGACGGGATCGTTGCTTGTGGAATCTCTTCGTTAAAAATTGAAGGCAGGATGAAAAGTCCAGAATATGTTGGTGTGGTTACAAAAGCGTATGCCAATAGACTTGACAGTCTGTATAGCGACGCTTCTTATGATGGAACCGGGCAAAAGAAAAGACTGGTTTCGATATTCAACCGAGGAGGTTTTTCCGAGGGATACTTTAAGTCTTATTCCGGTAGTGAAATGATGAGTATCTATTCTCCGAAAAACGCAGGGTTAAAGATTGGCAGAGTGGAGGAATTTTTCCCTGATACGGGAAAATGCATTATTGTACTTGAAGAGGATATCATAGCAGGCGATGGTATTGAGATCTGGTCCAAACCAATGCATACAGGAACAGGGATATCCAAAAATCAGAAAAAAGGCGAAAAGCTAACAGTAACAGTGCAGGGAAATATCCAAAAAGGTGATCTTGTACACAGATCCTATGACAAAGCGTTGAATGATGAAGCAAAAAAACTTTATGAGACAGATATAAGAAAAATTAATGTGTCGGCTAAGGTTCAGGCCAGAATGGGAGAACGGTTATGCTTATCGCTTCAATATAGGGATATAAAAGTTCAGGGTACTGGCTCGGTTGTTGAAAAAGCAAGAAACCAGCCTATGTCGCCTGAAAAAATATTATCACAGCTGTCCAAAACCGGAAATACGCCGTTTGTGTTTGATTTTGAGCTGCAGGATATTGATACGGATATTTTTATTCCGGTTTCTGAACTGAATGAATTGAGGAGAGCGACATCCGCAGACCTTGAACAAGCGATTATTAATGCGAATCGAAGGGTGTCAGTTGCTTTTGAGCTTAAAGTGCCCCGAAAGCTTTATTCAAAAAATAATGAAGTGTACAGCAAGGGTCATATATCCAAAAACCTGTGTGTTGCCGTCCAAAGCGAAACACAGTTGGTTGAGGTTTTAAACAATTCTTTTGAGGGAATAGACCGAGTTTATTTTGAGTATGTAAAAAATACAGAAACAGATATAAACTATTATTGCAGGGAGTTTCAGAAAAAAGGAGTCAAGCTGTATGCCGCGTTGCCGGATGTTGAAAGGGCGGGTTATGGGTCTATTGAAAAGCTGGAGCATACAGAAATCAGTGGTTATTTAGCCCGGACGTATGGCAGTCTTTTACTGTTGGCAAATAGTGAAAAAGATGTAATTGCTGACTATTCGCTGAATGTTTCTAATGCGCTCTCCTATCGTTATATCAGTCAGTTCAGCAGCTTGATTGCGTTATCGACAGAATTGAATTTCAAAGATATCAATGAGCTTTATGCCAGTGAAGCAGAATTGATACTATATGGAAAGCCGAAAATGATGGTAACGGTACAGTGTCCTGTTGGGTTGTATGATGCGAAAAAGAAAGAGCAAAGGTTTTGTGTTTTGAAAAAGAAGCACGACGACCGACAGTATTATTTAAAAGACAGAAAAGGAATACATTTTCCTGTTTTAACGAACTGCGAGGTTTGTAATGCGTATATAGTGAATGACAGGCCGTTGTTTCTTTTTGCAAAGTTCAGCGAATTGGATAGTTCGGTGTCGGGCAGTTACCGTATTTCGTTTACGGACGAGAATGGCCCGCAAATTCAGCAGATCCTATCTATTGCTCAAGCTGTTTGTGTAGATCGGGACAGTAGACGGACGGCGGAATTGATTGACGACTATATGTCAGGCGACACATCCTTTACGTATGGGCATTATTTTAAAGGAAGCCTGTAGCCGAAATGATTTTGTAGGGGGCGGGGCTTTGTTTGATCTTGTCAGCATTTTTTCCAGATATTTGTTTGTTTTTTATATCGTATATTTTCTGCTGCAAGGTATTTTTTATATTATGATTGAAAGAGGTTTAAAAGACGGCGATATATTATTGCCTTCAAAAAAGCAACGCTACACAATTGTTTTGATGCATGTGGTTGCGTTTTTAATTATTATAATCAATCCTGGTTATTTGATAGACCAACGGCTGGAAGCTGCTGTATATGGCGTGCTTTGTTTGGGTTTTTTGATTCTTGGTTTTGTAACAACAAATAAGGTTTATAAAAACAGCTGTCCCATCCTGTTTAACGGCGTGTTTTTTCTATTAGATATGGGGTTTATTACTATATATAGGCTACAGCCGGGTCTGGCAGTTAGGCAGCTGTTGTTTTGTGGTGTCGGCTTTCTGATTATGTTGTGTATTCCGCTGGTGTTTAAGATAATCCCACGGTTTGAAAAGTTGATTTGGCTATATCTGATTGCCGGGCTGGGGCTACTGGGTGCTTTGTTCATTTGGGGGTCAGATGAGTTTGGTTCAAAAAGCTGGATTAGGATTGGAGAGTTTGGTTTTCAGCCATCCGAGTTTGTGAAAATACTATTTGTACTATTTTTGGCAAGCGCTTTCAGCCGGAAATTGAGTATGCAGATGACGGCTTTGCTGTGTGCTTGCGGGGCAGTGTTTGTTTTGATGTTGGTAGCGCAAAGGGATTTGGGCGGAGCATTGATCTTTTTTATGACATTTATGACCATGCTTTATGTTTCTACCGGAAAAAAGACTTTGTTCTTTTTTGGAATGGCTGGAGCTTGTTTCGCTGCTTTTATGGGAGTTCAATTTTTTCCTCATGTACAGGAACGAGTGCAGGCGTGGCAGAATCCTTGGAAAGCGATCGATAGCACAGGGTACCAGATCGCACAATCCCTGTTTGCCATATGCACATGGGGGCCATTTGGTAGAGGACTTATGAGAGGCAGCGCGGCTTCTATACCGGTTGTGGAAAAAGATTTTATTTTTTCCGCAATCTGTGAAGAATTTGGGAGTTTGTTTGGCCTTTTGCTGATTGGGGTTTATATCATGATTTTTTACCGGGGCGTACATATTGCGCTACGAAGTAGAAATACATTTTATGCACTGATATCGGTTGGCTTTACGGGAATTCTTGCTTTTCAGACCTTTGTGATCTTGGGCGGCGTAACGAAAATGATTCCAATGACCGGAGTGACATTACCGTTTGTTAGTTATGGGGGAAGCTCTGTGTTTGCTTATGTGCTTGTGATAGGGCTTTTACAGTGGCTATATAAAGAAAACGGGTAGTGTGCTAAAATTGTTGGCGGATTAAGACCTTGGGAACGCTGTCCCCAACCCCCTGCAAGGGACGCGTCCCTTGACCCTTCTTTTTTGTGCCAAAAGCTTATTATTCTGCTCTTATGCCGAATACCACCTTTTGTCTTTGGGTTGCCAATCTATATCCTCTATCTAAAGGAAGGGTCAAGGGATGAATCCCTTGCGAGGTTTGGGGCAGCGCCCCAAGGTTTTGATTTTTATAATGGTGAGCGTGAGGAGGATGTGAGAAATATTAAAAAATATCGTATCAAAAAGAGTTTGACAATAAAGGAGATATCTAAAAATATAAAAGGCAGCGACAAGGAAAAAGGCTTTGCCAGAATTGGTGCAAGCGGAGCTTTCAAACGGGATATGCGCAGAGTTTTCTGGTTTTTTTTTGCCATGTTTGTTGTACTGGGCGTTTATTTTACCAGATTGGTTTTGATTGAGGGAAGTACTTTTATTACAAATCCGTACAATAAAAGAATTTCTATGGCGGACAATGGGATCAAGAGAGGATCGATTTTGGATGCTAAGGGGAATGTTCTTGCACAGAGCATAGCCGTGGAAAATGGCGGCCAAGGAGGATATTTTCGAGAATATCCCTATGGAAAGGTGCTTTGCCACTTGATCGGCTATTCGGCTATGGGGCGGTCGGGGATAGAAAGTAAGTTTAATTTTGAGTTGCAGACCGTCAACTTAGAAATTGTTCAACGATTGAAAAATTTGGCGATAGGCACGGAAATTGAAGCGAATAATGTGG
Organism: Holotrichia oblita; assembly: GCA_023690525.1. NCBI lineage: Eukaryota > Metazoa > Arthropoda > Insecta > Coleoptera > Scarabaeidae > Holotrichia > Holotrichia oblita. Next base: position 24,691 of record JALQSN010000253.1, read on the forward strand.
TCACAACAGTAGACGCCGGATTATCGAACCATATACGGAAACAGCTAGGGGAACAAAAGGGTGTGGTGGTAGTTATGGAGCCTTCTACAGGAAAGGTTTTATCTATGATCTCGTACCCTAACTTTAATCCTGAAACGGTATTGGAGGATTGGACTCAGCTAAACAGAGACGAAGAAAGCCCCTTGTTAAATCGGGCGACTCAAGGGTTGTATATACCGGGATCGACATATAAGATTCTGGTGGCGGCTGCCGCAATAGAATATATGGCAGGTTGGGAAAATTTTACGTATGAATGTACGGGATCGGAGGTTTTTGAAGATAATAAGATCCGTTGTTATGATTCTAAAGCGCATGGGTTGGTGGATTTGAAAAAAGCTTTTGCCGAATCCTGCAATACGTATTTTTCACAGTTGGGTACTCGTATCAGCCCTGAAATTATGCGTAAAGTTGCCACGGATTTTTACATTAATCAGGCATATTGGTTTGAACTGGATTATTCGCAGGGATCTTTTACCTTGGAGGATGATGCAAGCATCAGTCAGATAATCCAAACTTCGATCGGCCAGGGGAAGACACTGGCAACCCCTTTGAACATGGCGATGGTAGCATCTGCTGTGGCGAATGGCGGACTGATGATGAAGCCGTATATAGTTGACAAGATAGAGACACCATCAGGTGGAACTGTTAGCAAAAACTTGCCACAGGCATTGAGCCAGGTAATACCGTATGAAACCGCAGAGATTGTCAAAGAGATGATGATTGAATGTGTGGTCGCTGGAACGGGCGCGCCTGCCTCGTTGTCAGCGTTGAACATTAGTGTGGCAGGAAAAACGGGAACAGCGGAAAATCCTGCCGGAGAGGATCACTCGTGGTTTGTGGGATTTGCTCCTGCGGATAAACCAGAAATTGCTTTTGCAATTGTACTAGAAAATTCGGGCGGCGGAGGAAAGTCGCTCAAGCTGGCAAAGAGTTTTATGGAATATTATTTCGAAAACAAGTGACCGAATAGGATTTATTGTATAAAAGCCGCCAAGGTATAAAATAAGTTATACCTTGGCGGCTTTTGTTGATTGAAGATTATGACAGCATAGACCCAGAAGTTGTACCTTGGCTGAGTTGTGACTTGATTTCGTCTGCTTCTAGCTGGTCAGCAGTAGGAGAGGGTATATAATAGCCTTTTTGTTCGGCTATTTTGAAAAGGTCATATTGGAATTTTTCATCCCCGTCTCTCATTTGCTGAAATGTTTTGCGCAAATTTTGGTCGCAACATTCGGTGATAACTTTAGCATATGTTCCGATGCTTGCTTTTGTACCGCTAAGCACATCTATTACCATATCTTTTTCTTGCATCATTTGGTATTCCTCCTAACAATTATAAATTTTTACAGCATTTGAAGAAGCGTCTGTGCGCTCGTTTGAGCGTCCTTTGCGGATTGCTCAAACATTTGCTTGATCTGAGGGTCGGTGCATTGTTGAGCATAACTGTTGAGTTTGGTACTCATAGTCTGGTGGCTAGCCACGAGTTCGCGGATAGAGTTCAATTCCATTTGGTTTAATTGAGCCATTCTCTGATACTCCTTTCATTCGTTTTAGTCTTGTAGCAGTAATATTTTGCCTTAGTTGGATAGATTTTATTCATTTTTATTTATTTATTTTTATGTTTATTTACTGAAATAAAAATTTTGGTGAACTGCAAAAGTAAATCCCAGAGTTAGTAAGGTATCGAAAAGATTCAGGATAAAGTTTCGGAAAGCAGGGAAATGAATGCGTTAGTATAGTAAAAATAGAAGAATAAGAAAAGAAAGGTAATAGGGGAACGACAGAAAAAAACAAGGCATGATAAACAGGTCTAAGGAATTCTTTAGACAAAATACGATTGATGTATCGAAGGAAGCTTGTATTACAAACATGGTTTAAGTTACGGGCCAGCGTTGTTTGATGTAGAGGAACTGAGGTTTCAAGATAGCATTATCACGCTATTTCGCATATATTTAGACACTCGACCACGCCAGAGCCAGAATACCAGCGTGGCATGCTGTTGATAGGAGAAAATATTGGAGCGCTAAGTCGCAATTACAGGATATTTATACTGTTTGACATGTTTTTGGTGGTTCTTTACTTCATGGAGAAGATAATTATGAAGGCGGTTTTTTCGAACAGAAATGTATGCAGGAGTGGACCGCGAGGAATATTATATACGGTATCCATTTCAATAGTTGGAGTTTCAGGATTTTCGAAGCAGAAACGTAAATAATCCGAATATCGGCGATCGCTATAGTTAGCGGGTTCCTTATGTTTTTCATATTTTTGCTTGATCCGCTCTTTAAGGGAGAAATTATCAATGTCATGTTCTTTAAAAATGCTACTTTTAATGTGAGTATAGGGATCGTTCTTTGGCATTGAGAGATTTCCGGATGCGCGAAAAGAATCTGATGAATGGACTGACCGTTTTAATAACGGAGCGATAATCTCAGTAATAGTAGAGTCATGTTCCTTGGTTGCGAGGTCTACATCCTCGTGGAAATCCACAAGGTCACGACGGTATTCCTGATCGGCAGTTTTGACATTATAAAAAAACTTATCCAGATAGCACTTAGGCCAATCCGGGTATTTGTTATATGAGCCAGGTGACCTATCTCAGCGGTTACATTTGGTTTCTTCGTAGAGCTGATATTTCGCCAAGCTAGGTTTCGTAGGGCAGGATTTCAACTTTGCGTGCAGGACAGGATGATTTAATGTCCGATGTTTTCTTATTTCCTTGGCAACGGCGGCCGTATCTTTCCCGATGTTACACCCGATGGAAGCTTTAGTGGAATTGCTCTCAATTTCGGTTTGGATGATTTTTATTTGCTTACAATGATAGGTATTACCGATACCCCGTTACTTGTGGCGGGGTAATTCATTTTAAGGTTAGGTGAGTGCTGTCGTGCTTGTTTCTAGTGCATAATCCGCAGCACACTATAACTATGAGCCGGAGCTTACTCTTGCAATACCTTTCTGGAATTAGATACAAAAGTAAGAACCCATCCTCAAAAACGCCTAAGCAACGTAGCGATATGAGAAATCATAAACATATTCTGAGCCGACACGCATGAAATCTCGTAATCTTTAGAGAGCCTGCGGGAGTGGCACGCCCAACCAAAGGTTCGTTCCACTATCCAGCGAATGGGTAATACCGCCCACCCCTTGGGCATAATTTTTTCGATAATGTCAACAGGGATACCCATTATTTTTAGGGCATTTACGAAAGTCTTGCGATAACCTGCGTCAGCGGTACAACCCTTGATAGATGGATATTTTGCAAAAGCGGTCTTAAAAACTTCCTCACCTGCCACAGTATCGTGGATATTTGCCGCATGAACTTTTACAGCAAGAAGATTGCCCATGGTATCTGTCACGGTATGACGTTTTCTGCCCTTTATCTTCTTGCCGCCATCAAAACCTCTTTCATCAGACGCATACATGGTTTTCACGCTTTGCGAATCTATAATGGCGTAGGAAGGCGCAGGTTTACGCCCTGCTTTTTTCCTGATTTTTTTTAACGAGGGCAGACATGATTTTTTCCCATAGCCCTGATTGCTTGGCTCGATGGTAAAATGACGAAACAGTTTTGTATGGCGGAAAGTCTTTAGGCAAGAGCGCCCATTGGCAGCCTGTTTTATTGAGATATAAAACAGCATTGATAAGTTCGCGTTTACTGTGCTTTACAAAGTGCTTGCCGCGTTTTCCTTCCCTACAATTTCTCTCACTATCGCCCATTGTTTATCCGTTAAATCTGTGCTGTATCTCATCTAATATCATCTCCAATGACTATCATTGAGATATTATAGCATAGTCCGGTGTTAGTTGTAATTTATTGAGGATGGGTTCTAAATTCCTTTCGCATTTCGCTACCCTGGAATTTACTTTTACAATTTACCATTACAAAAAAAACAAAAAAAAATAAAAAAAAGTGTTGACAGAAGAGAAGAGGTATGATATTATAAGTTTCGTTGTCACTCCAAGAGCGCACAACACAGCAAGAAGCAAGAAGCAAGGCAAAGGATATATATTGAACAGATATATATTAAGGAAGAAAGAGTAACAAGAGAGAGTAACAAGAGAAAGATTGAACATTGAAAACTAAATAAATAAAGACGAAGAACACAGAAAGAGAAACCCAAAGAATCGGAACCGGGTAAGCCGGGGAAGAGGAAGTAATAAGAAAAAGAAGTCAGCAAGCAGAGAGAGCTTTTCTATTAGCAGGAGAAGCAACAGGAAGCGGACGGCTAATTAAGATTTTAATTAGAGAGTTTGATCCTGGCTCAGGATGAACGCTGGCGGCGTGCCTAACACATGCAAGTCGAACGGGTATGATGGAAGTGCTTGCACTTCTATCATGCTAGTGGCGGACGGGTGAGTAACACGTGGATAACCTGCCTTATACAGGGGAATAACGTTGAGAAATCAACGCTAAAACCGCATAAGCCCCCGGAGTCGCATGGCTCAGAGGGAAAATATTGATAGGTATAAGAGGGGTCCGCGTCTGATTAGCTAGTTGGTGGGGTAAGAGCCCACCAAGGCGACGATCAGTAGCCGGCCTGAGAGGGCGAACGGCCACATTGGGACTGAGACACGGCCCAAACTCCTACGGGAGGCAGCAGTGGGGAATATTGCGCAATGGGGGGAACCCTGACGCAGCAACGCCGCGTGAAGGAAGACGGCCTTCGGGTTGTAAACTTCTATCGATAGGGAAGAAAAGAATGACGGTACCTAAGTAAGAAGCACCGGCTAACTACGTGCCAGCAGCCGCGGTAATACGTAGGGTGCAAGCGTTATCCGGAATTACTGGGCGTAAAGGGTGAGTAGGCGGTTAGATAAGTCATATGTGAAAATCTGGGGCTCAACCCCAGACCTGCATAAGAAACTGACTAACTGGAGTGCAGGAGAGGTAAGCGGAATTCCTAGTGTAGCGGTGAAATGCGTAGATATTAGGAAGAACACCAGTGGCGAAGGCGGCTTACTGGACTGTAACTGACGCTGAGACACGAAAGCGTGGGGAGCGAACAGGATTAGATACCCTGGTAGTCCACGCCGTAAACGATGAATGCTAGGTGTCGGGTCGAGAGATTCGGTGCCGGAGTAAACACAATAAGCATTCCGCCTGGGGAGTACGGCCGCAAGGCTGAAACTCAAAGGAATTGACGGGGGCCCGCACAAGCGGTGGAGTATGTGGTTTAATTCGACGCAACGCGAAGAACCTTACCAAGGCTTGACATCCTCTTGATGCGCTAGAGATAGTGCAGCCCTTCGGGGAGAGGAGACAGGTGGTGCATGGTTGTCGTCAGCTCGTGTCGTGAGATGTTGGGTTAAGTCCCGCAACGAGCGCAACCCTTATATTTAGTAGCCATCGGGTAGAGCCGGGCACTCTAAATAGACTGCCGTGGATAACACGGAGGAAGGCGGGGATGACGTCAAATCATCATGCCCCTTATGTCTTGGGCTACACACGTACTACAATGGGCAGTACAGAGTGAAGCGAGACTGTGAAGTTGAGCAAAGCACAAAAAAATGTCCTCAGTTCGGATTGTAGTCTGCAACTCGACTACATGAAGTTGGAATCGCTAGTAATCGCGAATCAGCATGTCGCGGTGAATACGTTCCCGGGCCTTGTACACACCGCCCGTCACACCATGGGAGTTGGAAGTGCCCGAAGTCTGTGACCTAACCGCAAGGGAGGAGCAGCCGAAGGTAAAGCCAATGACTGGGGTGAAGTCGTAACAAGGTAGCCGTATCGGAAGGTGCGGCTGGATCACCTCCTTTCTATGGAGAAAAAGGCTGGTACAAGTTGGAACAGCCTCAGGGTTTGTGTTTCTGTGTATTCTCTTTATTTATTTAGTTTTGAGTGTTTAAATCAAACACAGCAAATTTCCGGTGACGATGCGTCTGCGGGAAACAATCGTTCCCATATCGAACACGGCATTTAAGCCGCAGACGGTCGAGGGTACTTGGCGGGTAACTGCCCGGGAGAGTAGATGGTTGCCGGATTCCAATTGAGCCGAAGCAAGGCTCATAGGGGCTTATAGCTCAGCCGGTTAGAGCGCACGCCTGATAAGCGTGAGGTCGGTGGTTCGAGTCCACTTAAGCCCACTGCAACAAAAAAATGGCAAGAGTAAGCATATAAAGAAAAACCAAGACCCACGGGGGTATAGCTCAGCTGGGAGAGCACCTGCCTTGCAAGCAGGGGGTCATGAGTTCGAATCTCATTATCTCCATAGGCTTTTTGTTTTTTACAAGAAGCTATAAAGAAATACTGCACCTTGAAAACTGAACATAGGAAAGAAAAGCTCTGGAAAGGCGAAGCGATGAAGGGAACTTCAAAGCGGAAGCGAAAAACAGAGCAGCAGACAAAAAGGAAAGAAAGCAAGAAAGCCAATAATCTGAGACTCACAAGCAGATTATTGAAAAAACTACTACTCAAACACAGGTAAGAAGGAATAAAAGCAAGAAAACAAGCCAAGATTAAGCGAAAAAGAGCATTGGGAGAATGCCTTGGCGCCAGAAGCCGAAGAAGGACGTGGCAAGCTGCGAAAAGCTGCGGGGAAGAGCAAACATCTAGAGATCCGCGGATGTCCGAATGGGGGAAACCCGGCTGAGTAAACCTCAGTCATTCATACGTAAATACATAGCGTATGAAAGGGAAACGACGTGAACTGAAACATCTAAGTAGCGTCAGGAAAATAAAGAAAACTCGATTTTCTGAGTAGCGGCGAGCGAAAAGGAAAAAGGCCAAACCAGTGGCAGCAATGCCATTGGGGTTGCGGGCTGCATACGCCATTGTGAAAGGATAGCCGAACTGTTTTGGGAAAGCAGGTCAGAGACGGTGAAAACCCGGTAGGCGAAATCCAGAAGCAGGTAGCAGGACCCAGAGTACCACGGGACACGAGAAACCCTGTGGGAAGCCGGGGGACCACCCCCAAGCCTAAATACTAACTGGCGACCGATAGTGAAGAAGTACTGTGAAGGAAAGGTGAAAAGAACCCCGGGAGGGGAGTGAAAGAGAACCTGAAACCCAATGTTTACAGACGTCGGAAGAGAGCGATCTCGACCGAGTACTTTTTGTAGAACGGTCCGGCGAGTTGCAATAACAAGCGAGGTTAAATACTAAGAAGGTATGAAGCCGAAGGGAAACCAAGTCTGAAAATGGCGTCTAGTTAGTTATTGCAGACCCGAAACCGGGTGATCTATCCATGTCCAGGTTGAAGTGTTCGTAAAAGAACATGGAGGACCGAACCCACGTGTGTTGAAAAACGCGGGGATGAGGTGTGGATAGGGGAGAAATTCCAATCGAACCCGGAGATAGCTGGTTCTCCTCGAAATAGCTTTAGGGCTAGCCTCGAAGGAAGTCTAGCGGAGGTAGAGCACTGAATTGACGCGGGGGCCCAAAAGCCTACCAACTCATATCAAACTCCGAATGCCGCAAAGATATCCGCGGGAGTCAGACTATGGGAGATAAGTTTCATAGTCAAAGGGAAAGAGCCCAGACCAACAGCTAAGGACCCGAAGTGTGTGTTAAGTGGAAAAGGATGTGAGGTTTCACAGACAACTAGGATGTTGGCTTAGAAGCAGCCACTCATTTAAAGAGTGCGTAACAGCTCACTAGTCGAGAGACCTTGCGCCGAAGATGTACCGGGGCTAAAACACACCTCGAAGCTATGGATTTGTATGTGTAGACATACAAGTGGTAGAGGAGCAAACTGTTGAGGAGAAGCCAAAGCGAAAGCGATGGTGGACGAAACAGAAGAGAGAATGCCGGAATGAGTAGCGAGATAAATGTGAGAATCATTTAGGGCGAATGTCTAAGGATTCCTGAGTAAAGCTGATCTACTCAGGGTAAGTCGGGACCTAAGGCGAGGGCGAGAGCCGTAGTCGATGGACAACAGGTAGAAATTCCTGTACTGCATATATTCAGAACTGTGGGGACACAGGAGGATAGGCGAACCCGGGATTGGAAAAACCGGGGTAAGCACAAAGGAAAGAGATACAGGCAAATCCGTATCTTGATTCTGAAGTGTGACACCGAGCGAAGCAAAGTAGCGAAGTCGAACGAATCCACACTGTCGAGAAAAGCCGCTATAGCGATATATGTACCCGTACCGCAAACCGACACAGGTAGACGAGAAGAAAATTCACAGCCCGACGGGAGAAGCGTTGTTAAGGAACTCTGCAAAATGACCCCGTAACTTAGGGAGAAGGGGGCCGGTAGAGATACCGGTCACAGAAAAAAGGCCCAAGCGACTGTTTACCAAAAACACAGGTCTCTGCAAAACCGAAAGGTGAAGTATAGGGGCTGACGCCTGCCCGGTGCTGGAAGGTCAAAGGGAGAGGTTAGGGAATAATCCCGAAGCTTTGAACTTAAGCCCCAGTAAACGGCGGCCGTAACTATAACGGTCCTAAGGTAGCGAAATTCCTTGTCAGGTAAGTTCTGACCCGCACGAAAGGCGTAACGATTTGGGCGCTGTCTCGACAACGCACCCGGTGAAATTGAAGTACCAGTGAAGATACTGGTGACCCGTGACAGGACGGAAAGACCCCATGGAGCTTTACTGCAGCTTAATATTGGGATTCGGCATTACATGTACAGGATAGGAGGGAGGCTGTGAAGCTCGGACGCCAGTTCGAGTGGAGCCACCGTTGGGATACCTCTCTTGTGATGCTGGATTTCTAACCTATGCCCGTGGCCCGGGCAAGGGACATTGTTAGGCGGGCAGTTTGACTGGGGCGGTCGCCTCCGAAAGAGTAACGGAGGCGCTCAAAGGTCATCTCAGAATGATTGGAAACCATTCGTAGAGTGTAAAGGCAGAAGATGGCTTAACTGTGACAGCGACGGCTGGAACAGATACGAAAGTAGGACTTAGTGATCCGGTGGTAATAAGTGGGAATGCCATCGCTCAACGGATAAAAGCTACCCTGGGGATAACAGGCTTATCTCCCCCAAGCGTTCACAGCGACGGGGAGGTTTGGCACCTCGATGTCGGCTCATCACATCCTGGAGCTGAAGAAGGTTCCAAGGGTTGGACTGTTCGTCCATTAAAGTGGTACGCGAGCTGGGTTCAGAACGTCGTGAGACAGTTCGGTCCCTATCCGTCATGGGCGCAGGAAATTTGAGAGGAGCTGTCCTTAGTACGAGAGGACCGGGATGGACGAATCACTGGTGTATCTGTTGGCGACCAACGCCATGGCAGAGTAGCCAAATTCGGAACGGATAAACGCTGAAGGCATCTAAGCGTGAAGCCGCCCTCAAGATAAGATTTCCCATAGCACAAGCTAGTAAGGACCCTTGCAGACTACGAGGTAGATAGGTGAGAGGTGTAAGCACAGCAATGTGTTCAGCTGACTCATACTAATAGTCCGAGGGCTTAATCTAGGGTTTGGATATGAAAGAGGTTTATGAGCTTACTTATGAGCTTACAGCATAAGCCGAAGAGCAATAAGAGTATTTAAGAAGAGCAGTAAAGTAAGCAGTAAAGTAAAAGGTTATATGACAGTAAGAGTAGCACAAGAGCAACATCGAATCTTTAATGTGTATGAGGATTAGGATTACTTTTTGTTTGATCTATGTTCAGTTTTGAGGGCGCAGGATAGTAAACTATGCCGATATGGCTCAATTGGCAGAGCAGCTGACTTGTAATCAGCAGGTTTTCGGTTCGAGTCCGAATATCGGCTTGTTTTAATTATTTTTAGCGTGATTGGCTCTATGCTACTATTTTGGCTTATTTTTTTAGCCTTTAGTTCAGTTGGTTTATTTGGCTCATAACCATTTATTATTTTGGTCAAGAACTTTTAGTTAACTACTTTGGGCCCTTAGCTCAGTTGGTTAGAGCATTCGGCTCATAACCGAACGGTCCCGGGTTCGAGTCCCTGAGGGCCCATCCAAAGCAAACGATTTAACCGGATTTCCGCAGTTCGATTTTGTAGGAGTTCATTAAGCAAAACACCGCAAATTTAAGCATTTGCGGTGTTTTGCTTTTCTATCAATGTGTATTTGCTTTTTTGTATTCCATTTTTTTCTCTTGCTTAGAAAAATTAGCGATATTTTCTTTTAGCTGACGATTTTTATTTTAGCACCCCAAAAAGCAACCAAATGAAATTTGAAAATCAGCTAAAGTTTTTATTGCCATTAAATCTATGGAACTTTTATTACTTATTAAGCTAGATAGATGTTGGAGAAATGTTCATCAATCTTGCAATAGAACGGAATGTTAGCTTATAAACGTGCAATAGACTAGAGAGGCTCTTAATTTGGTCATCTTTGTCTCGCGACACTTTGAGATATATTATTCTATCTTCCTCACATTTCTTTGTCTCAATTATATCACGATATCATTCCAAGGTAAACACTCCCAAATATCTCAACGACAACGATTTTAATCTTTACCGTTTAATAGTTTTGGATTTTCAACAATACACAATTTATTCTCTAAACAAAGTTAGTTGGCTATGCGGCAAATTGTAAAACTTAAGCCAAGCCAATAAAATTACAAAATTTCTTTACATTATCAAGGGATATTTTTTAAAGTAAAAGTTATTCCTGTATGGCCATAACCGCCGTCTCCTCGTTCGGTTGCTTCCAATTCTTCTACAACTTGCCACTGCACCCTTTTTATTTTGTTGATCACCATCTGGGCAATCCGAAAGCCTCTTTTAATGGTGAAAGCCTCTTTTCCTAGATTTATGATTAGAACGTTTAATTCTCCTCTAAAATCCGCGTCTACAGTGCCGATTGCGTTTATCATTGTTATCCCGTGTTTGTAGGCAAGCCCGCTTCGTGCGCGTACCTGTGCTTCATAATCAGGCGGCAGGGCTATCTTAATACCGGTCGGAATAGCCATGATCTCTCCTTTGTGTACGGTGATATCTTTATGGATATTGGCATATAGATCCATGCCAGCGGACTGGGGGGTTGCGTATGAAGGCAAAGGGAAATCCTTTGCATCGTCAGTCTGAATAATATAAAAATTTTCTCCTTCATATTTCTGATTTTTAATTTCCAAAACGTAACAGCTCCTCAAAGCTCATGCCATTTAATTTACCAACAGCGGATAAACTGATATTATCCAGATTAAAGATAGTCTGGCTTAATGCTTGAATCTTTTCTGCTGTGACTTCATCAACTTTAGCAATGATTTCATTAGCTGATAGGGTTTTACCTAGCATTAATTGTGTTTTACCATTATTGTTCATAATGTTGGAAGAGCTTTCCAGGCTAAGGAGGTAATTGCTTTTCAATTGCTCTTTTGTATTGCTTAATTGCTTGGCCGATACCTGCACATTGCACATTGCTGCGGTTTCTTGGACAATATATTGTATTGCGTCCTTAGCCTGGGTCTGATTGAGGGCAGCATAGATAGAAACCAAACCCGTGTTTTTATAGCTTGCACCATACGAATAGATCGAATAAACCAGCCCTTTATCCTCGCGTATACTTTGAAACAGGCGCGAGCTCATTCCACCACCGAACAAAGTGTTGAGAACCGCAAAAACATAGGCATTGTCCGAACCTATGGGAAGCCCGGGAAAACTCATGCAAAGGTGTAATTGCTCGATATCTTTTTCTTTTGTGATAATACTTGGCGTGTAGATTGGGTTATCTGAAGAAAATATGTAATTATTTTCTCTTTGAAAGTACTTGAAATAACGCTCTACCTTTTTGACGATGGTATCTATATCAATATTACCTGCAATAGATATAACGGTATTTTCGGGACAATAGTTTTTGTGATAATAGTCAACAAAGCGTTTATGGTTAAATGCTGCAATCGATTGCCTTGTACCGAGGATTGGCAGGCCAAGAGAATCATTTTTCCATACTGCAGACTGCATAATATCATGCACTAAGTCCTCAGGCGTATCCTCATACATACTGATTTCTTCCAGAATTACATTTCGTTCCTTTTCGATTTCCGCATCGTCAAAGTTTGAATTGAAAAGCATATCGGATAAGATATCTAGCGCATTATCAAAGTGATTGTCCAAAACTCTGGTGTAATAACAGGTATACTCTTTGGCGGTGAATGCATTCAATTGTCCGCCGATGGCATCCATTTCATCCGCGATCTGTTTTGCATCTCGATTGCTGGTACCCTTAAAAAGCATGTGTTCTATAAAATGTGAGATGCCATTATTTTGGCTGAATTCATTGCGGGAGCCATTCTGTATCCAGAATCCCATAGATACCGAGCGAACAGAGGACATCTTGTCCAGAGCGATCCTCAGCCCATTAGAAAGTGTAACGATTTCAAGCATTCAAATACTCCTTTACATTATTTATAGGGAAATGCTCATGTATAAGTAAGGTTTTGTTTTCTATGTGAGTTCGACATATTCGAAGCGCTTGCGCAGTAAGCGAAAATCCTTTTTTCAAATGATAAATTTAAATTTGCATTGTTTTTCTGCAAATTTGTACGGTTATCTAACAGTTTGGGGAGGATAGAAGCATAGATATCGCACTCACGTTAATTTATTATATACCAAATTTTGTGTTTCATTCAAGCTATAATAAAGAGTCCGCTTGTACAAGCGGACTCTTTATTATACATTAGCATTCATTTAAACTTATTCAGCAGCTTCAGTTACATCGTCGATTGTTACAACGTAAACTACAGTGCCAAATACGCCGTTCTTTTCTGCAAAAACTGTAGGATAAGTTTCAGGAAGCAGAGGATAAAGCTGTTTTTGAGCTTTTGTATTTGTATACTGAGGAAGTACGATCAGGTAGTCGCCGTCAAAGCCTTCTTCTGCAAAGACGTCTTTATCAATAACTACTGTCAGATAATCGCGTTGGCCTGCAACAGTTTCAACTTTGGTAGTGTTTTTAGTAACAGTAACATAGTCGGTGCAATCAAAATCGTCTTTGAATACTTTAACATCACTGATTTTAACTTCGTTGAAGTGATCTTTGTTAGTCATGTTAATCTCAAAAGCAATAGCTTCAGTCTGGCCAACAGTAGCTTCAACAACTGGATTTATAACAACTTCACTAGAAGGAGGAGCCATTTTGACATCAGTAAGAGTAAATGTGATATCTTCATAGCCTTCAACAAACAAAGTTACTGTATGATCACCAACAGATTTTGGAGCAAATGCAACAGCAATGTCAACAGCACCTTTGAAAGTGTAGATGTTTTCAAGGAAGTTCAAAGGCTGAACGTTGCCTTTGCTGTCTTTTACAAAACCGCCGTATATATTGTTTGTGAAGTTATCCCAGAATGCTCCTGGAGTTTCATATTTCAGCTTAAGGTTGCCAAAGCCAATAGTAACCTGAGCCAGATCATCAGCGTAATAAACAGGAGTAACAGTAAGCTCGTCGCCTACGCCGATTACTTTGCTATCAGCAGGACCAATTACTTTTTCAGCAGCATTGGCGTTAACAGTTACTCTTCCGCCGTATGTGCCATTGCTCAAAAGAACTTTAGCTTTATAGATATTTGGCATAGTGTTGTTGTCAACAAGTGTATTGCCGTTAATTCCAACATATTGGCCAAATGCATTCAAAATGTATGTAGGTTTGATAGTGTTGATCTTATTGTAAAGGTCTCTTGCTGTAGGAGTCTTGAGGCCAGTAAGCTCAAGAAGCATTGCATTGGCATAAAGATCGAAAGGAATCTGTACGTCAACATCGTTGATGCCTTTGATTTCGTTTAAGTCAGATGCGCCCCAAGTTCCGTTTGTAGCTTTGAACTTGTTGTATGTTTCATATTTGCCAGTTGGAACATGGTAGTTGGCGTCAAGCTCGTATTCAGCGCTGGAGATGCCTGCCGTATCAACGGTTGTGCCTTTTGCAGCAAGGTCAATTGTTGTTCCGGAAGAAGTAGTTGCGTTATCCTTGTTAAACTCGCTGAAGTACATGAATGTTTTGCCATAAACTGTTTTTGGTACTGCTTGGCTATCAACAAATGTTTTAAATGTAATAGAGTATCTGTCGATTTCTTCACCTTTAGCATTTTTGGATGTAATGTTGATCTCTTTTTGAGTAGTTGTTTCGTCTTGGTCTTTCAAGAGCATTTTAACTACAGTTTTGTCTGTAGAAACAGCTGTTACATCATCTTTGTTTTTTGTTTCGATTTTACCGGCACTTCTGTCATAAGCTTTGTATTCGATTGAGCTATTGCCAAAGTCGGCGTCTCTTCCGAGGTCAATCAACGCATAGTTTACGCCGCTGACAGTGTAGATGTTAACGTCTACAATACCATTTCTTTCCGTCTCAGTCAGAATGCTGCCTGTGATCGCGCTCCACTGATCGGCGTTTCCTTTAAAGCTAACTTCCGCCATTGCAGGAACCAACTGGCCCAAAACTAATGCTGATGATAATACAGCAGCAAAGACTTTTTTTCTGAGATGCTTCATTTCAACACTCCCTATAATAGTTTATTTATCTGATTTTGCAACTCCGATTGATTATTCAAGAAGATACTTGTAGACACAAAATCAGACAGTTCTCTTGCTATACAAGAAAAATTATAGCAAAACCGCTATAAAATATCAAGACTTAATGTCTTAATTATTTTTTCTTAAAATCAAATGTTTTTAACAATATCTTCTTCCGGAAAAATGCTAAAAACTTCCCAATAGTATAGCATAGAACATAATTTAGTCTCACAGCAGATTATAGCATAGTAAAATCGCACATGTCAACAAAAAAAGTGACAGTATTTCCATGATATATTTGGTAAAAGAAACCCGATGACAAGGAAAATACTCGCATTTTTAAGGTTAGTTTAAGAATAACGTGGTATAATCTATATAGCTAGCGCAAACCGGAAGCAGCAAGGGGGTATTGTTTTGAATATATTGATTGTTGAAGATGAAAGACGCCTTGCAGAGGCGGTCGAGCAAATCCTTAAAAAACAGAATTATCATGTTGATATGGTCCATGATGGAGAAGATGGGCTGTACTATAGTATGTCGGATATCTATGACCTCATTTTGCTTGACATTATGCTGCCTAAGATGGATGGCCTGAATTTGCTGAAAAGAATAAGAAAAGCCGGTATCAATACTCCTGTGATTCTGCTAACCGCCAAAGGAGAAGTTGCGGACAAAGTACTTGGGCTGGATAGCGGCGCGGACGATTATCTTGCTAAGCCGTTCGATTCGGAGGAGCTTTTGGCACGGATTAGGGCAAATTCACGAAGAAAAGGAATTATTTTACAAGAAGATACGCTTACAATCGGCGATATTGAACTGGATAAATCTAAGCTAAAACTGACCAAAGGAGAGCGAGAGATCAAGTTGACGCTGAAAGAGAGCGAGCTGTTGGGGCTATTGATCATTAGGAGAACTATTACATCCTCAAAAGAATTGATTATTGAAAAGCTGTGGGGGTTTGACAGTGAAGCAGAGTATAACCATGTAGAGGTCTATATTTCTTTTCTGCGTAAAAAACTGAGCGTCCTCAAATCCAGCGTAACGATTAATACTGTTCGTGGTGTTGGCTATATTCTGGAGGAAAGCAAAGATGTTTAAAAAACTTAGAAACCGTTTTTTAATCCTAAACCTTGGAACGATTACTGTGCTGATGCTGGCGGCTTTTGCGGTGATATTCTTTATAACCTACAGCAATATTTCAAACGAGATTACCAAAGAACTAAGACGTGTGGCTATGAGTCACCCCAGAGAACAGTTTGAGAATCAGAAGGATGGGTTTGTACCAAATGGCAGAAGTCCTGAAACCGGCGCCGGTTATCAATTGCTTCCGCCTGGTTTTAATGATAGAGCAAATAGTTTTCCTGCTTTTTTGCAGCCTACTACATCCTTCATGGTAGTGCTGGATCAAGATCAGGAAATCCAATTTGTAGTAGGCTTTATTAATGTAGAAGACAAATTTTATGAAACTTTAAAAAATCGGACGCTGGAACGAGGCGAAACAAAAGGCTTTTTAAGAATAGAGGGTTTAACATGGGCTTACGAGCTGAGTAACAACGAGCCAACAAAAACAATCAAAATTGCTTATGTGGATGTTACAAAAAGGTTTACTGACCTCACTAACTTGATGTATACGTTTTTGTTGGTTGCTGTCCTAATGGCATTTGTAATTTTTTTGGTTAGCAAGTATTTTGCCGGGCAGCGATTATGCCGATTGAGCAAGCCTTTGAAAAACAGAAGCAGTTTATTGCAGACGCCTCCCACGAACTAAAAACACCGATTTCGATTATTAATACCAATGCAGACGTCTTAATTGCAAATAACAGCGATACAATCTGCAATCAGCAAAAATGGCTTGAATATATTAAAAGTGAAAGCGAGAGAATGACGCTGTTGATCAAGCAGCTTCTTTATCTGGCAAAGGTGGATTATGTGGATTCAAACATAATTTATTCAGATGTAAATTTATCCAATATTATCGAGGATACCGTCATGTCTATGGAAGCGGTAGCTTATGAAAAGGCTGTGCTGATACAGGGAGATATCCAGGAGGGGCTTTTGGTGAGGGGAAACCAAGAGCAGCTAAAGCAAGTGGCAGTGATTCTTTTGGATAATGCGGTAAAGTATGCAAAACCGGACAGTATTATTGGCATTGAACTTAAAAAAAGCGGGAACACTGTTCGCTTAGCAGTTATCGACTGCGGAGAACCAATCGAGGTCGAGAATATCGAAAAGATATTTGACCGGTTTTACAGGACTGATAAATCGAGAGCAAGAGATAGCGGAGGCTATGGACTGGGGCTTTCAATAGCAAGGACTATTGTGGGGCAGCATGGCGGCAAAATATGGGCCGAAAGCGAAAAAACAGGAAAAATATCGTTTTATGTCACATTTGCAGCTATGAAAGATAGTCTTATAAAGTATAAAGAAATTCATAAAAAATAGCTTGATTTTTTCTTTGGAATTGTATATCATTGAGTAAATGAATTTCCAAATTATGTAAATTGATTTAAAGCGAAAATTCTGGAATGGTATTCGTTCACCATAGATATACGGAAGGAGAAAATCGGATGAGTGTAAGTATTAGCGTAGTGGATAGAAGCCTGATCGCAAGACTTTCAGGCGAGATCGACCATCATACGTCAGAAGAGATCAGAAATAGGATCGATAAGGAATATTCCCGCGCAAATGCCAGGAATATTATATTTGATTTTGAGAATGTCACGTTTATGGATTCGTCGGGTATTGGTATGATCATTGGGCGGTACAAGCTTCTGGAAAACGCCGGAGGAAAGGCAGCCGCCGTAAAAATTAATCAGAGCTTAAACAGGATATTTGATATTTCAGGGCTCAAAAAAATCATTAATGTCTATGATAGCGTAGACAGCGCTCTGAAAGAGATATGACCGGAGGGAGTACTGGCCATGCCGCAGGCGCATGGCCATATAGGGAGGTATACTGATGAGCTATGAGAATGAAATGACGCTTTATATGAGCGCAATATCAAGCAACGAATCCTTTGCGAGAGTGGCTGTAGCCGCATTTGTCGCACAGTTGGACCCAACAGTTTCGGATATCACGGATATCAAAACAGCGGTATCAGAAGCCGTAACAAACGCTATTATACATGGATATGAGGGTAGGGAAGGCCAAATCAGGCTTTACGTAAAGATCAGAGATAAGGAAGCCTACATAGAAATATCCGATGAGGGGCAAGGTATCAGCGATATTGAAGAAGCGTTGCAGCCGCTATATACATCCAAGCCGGAGATGGAACGTTCTGGCATGGGGTTTACTGTAATGGAGACCTTTATGGATAAGGTTGAGGTGACATCCGAGCAGGGCGTGGGCACAAAGATTGTGATGACCAAAAAACTGTCTTGACAGACGGCAAGGAGCGGGCTCTTATGGATAAAACTAAAGAACTGATTATGCTTGCCCAACAGGGGGATAAATCTGCAAGAGAGCAGCTGGTGGAAGAAAATATCGGGCTTGTCTGGAGTATTGTTAAAAAGTTTTCAAACAGAGGGCACGAACTGGACGATCTATTTCAGATCGGTTCGATCGGGCTCATCAAATGCATTGACAAATTTGATCTTAATTTTGACGTCAAATTCTCTACTTATGCCGTTCCTATGATCATGGGCGAGATCAAACGGTTTTTACGGGATGATGGAATGATTAAGGTATCTCGTTCATTAAAGGAGATCTCCGTCAAAGCCCGGTACAAGCAAAATGAAATGCTACAGAAAAACGGAGTCAATCCTACCATAGACGAGCTGGCAGCAGCAGTCGATACCAATGTGGAGGATCTAATTATGGCGATAGAGTCTGGGATGGAGGTAGAATCGCTGTACCAAACGGTACATGGCGAGGAAAATGCGGTCTATCTGATTGACAAGCTGGATCAGTGTCAGGGGTATGACGATAATATGGTAGATGTAATCGCACTCAAGCAGGTCATTAGCCAGTTGGAGCCGAAGGAACGCAAGGTCATCCTGCTGCGGTATTTCAAGGATAAAACCCAGTCACAGGTAGCCGAGGAGATTGGCGTATCTCAAGTACAGGTTTCCAGGATAGAAAAAAAGGTGCTGCAATCCATGAAAGAGAAGTTTTTGTAGCGGTTCAACAATTGAAGTCAACAGTATTGCTTGGAATAAAAAGACCTGTATATATACGAGTCTCAAGCTATAGACAAAAGCAGATTTTAAGTATATAAATGAATATTGATTGATATTTATTATTTGCATATTAGCATCAATTATGCTACAGTAAATTGAGGAAACAAACGCATAAACTATATGTATACATTATTTATATTTTCTGCATTGCAACAGATAAATCTTATGTAGACTATGAAGGTGGAATGATAATGGAAGAAAAATTAACACGCTTGCAAAAGTTGAAAGACTATGTGGATTCGGAGTACCACAAGATAGAAGATCCACTTGAAAAACGGTGTGCTTTTATCCATTCATACGGTGTTTCGTTCGCTGCCACACTGATAGCGGCTAAACGCGGTGAAAACATCGAACTTGCAGCAATGGCAGGTTTGCTACATGATTTTTATTTATATTGTAATGCAAATGATCCAGATAGGACTTTTGAAAATCATGGACAGATAGGGGCAGTATTTGTAAAAGAAATATTAGAAAAATTGCATCTTACTACTTCAACAGAAAACGATATTATATGCCAAGCAATAACCAACCACAGTGATAAGACAAGAGTTGATAACAATTTTGATGAGGTAATAAAAGACGCAGATTTAATACAGAAGTGTTTATATGATATTGAATTTACGCCACATGAGACATATAAAGAAAGATATCCAAAACTGGCAGAAGAATTGGGATTATCAGGATTAAACTTTTCTTAATAATTCCAGAAGTGTTTATACCCATAAATAAGTATAATGCACGCTAATAACATTTAAAGCAACAAAAGACATGACAAAAACTATGTTTTTTTGTTTTGAATAAAAATTTATTTATATTTATTTAATTTTATAGAAACGCATTTTATCGACAATCTGAGACTTGTATATGTATACGAGTCTTTTATAGAGTGTAAGCGTTCCTCCTCCTGTGCGGAAAGGAGGAGGGAGTTGTCCCAAAGTTTCAATTCATTTGCTTGTAATACTAATTCTATTCTCAAACCACTCTTTCTGTGCTCAAAACGCCTCACACTCTCTAGCGTTCGACCTCGCTGTACCGGGAAGAGACCCGGCACTTATAAGGGCGGTTTTGCGTAAGCAAAACTACTGATGAAACAGTGGTTTCGAATTGGAATTAGTATAAGCCTCAAATGCTGTTAATTTCGATATCGCCTACAGATGTTTTCAATCGTATGATGTGAGGCTCATATTGGTTTGAAGCATCGTTATTATAGTTTATGTGCCTGCTACCTCTAGTTTTAGTTTCAAACTGTAGATTATATCCTTCACCCAGTTTCCCATAGATATTACTAGCTGATGAATTTACACTGAGATCAGCAAAAATTTGTTTAATTGTAAAATCAATATCACCACTGCCGCTGGACATATCCAGTGGAGCAGTCAGTTTGTCGGTATATATGCTGATACTGCCGGAGCCTGTTCCGATTGAGACATGTTCTGAAATTTCTTTTGTTCTGATATCAATATCGCCCGATCCGGTGGAGTACTTCGTTTTTTCACTTAGTATGTCAGTGTCTAAATGGATATCGCCAGAACCTGTTGATATGTGAGCATTCCCCGTATGATGCACCACATCAATATCGCCCGATCCCGTGGATAACTTTGTATTTCCAATATGATTTTCAACTTCAATATCGCCGGAGCCGGTCGAGCCGGCAAGAATGCCCTGGCTTGAGAAAATATTTATATCACCAGAGCCGGTCGAAAGTTTAATATTATTATAACTGCAAGAATGAACCTCTATATCTCCGCTGCCTGAGTTTGCAGTGCAGTCGCTTTTTCCTCTGTTCTTGTCAGAACAATTGTCAATATGAATATCTCCCTGCCCCGTTTTTGCAAAGATATCAGGATGAATTTCTTGGATACTGATATCTCCCTGTTTTGTTTCAACCTTTAGGCTGCCATTGAAATGTTCAGGAATATCAATAAGGAGTTCGCCGGCGCTTTGATTGAAGAGTTTAAACAAGCCTCTAGCAATATTAGGTACTTTTTCGGTTATAATAAGCGTATTGTTATGTTGTTCAAAAACAATATTATTTTTGTTGTGGATATCCTCAATGTTCAAAATCATTTTGTCAGTATCAGATCTATTTATTTCAAAATCGACAGAGTACATCATAATATCTATTCGGTCAATGCTTGTCAGGTCAAATTCGGTTATATCGCTTTGAAGCTCGGATGCATTTCCAGAGCCATAAGCGTTGGTTTGGTATGGCGTAGTATTTTGCTGCCAAGTCGAGCGGCGATTATAGTGGGTTTGGTTAATATCACGCATAGCTTTATTTATTTCTGTTCCGACGTTTTTAAGAGCATTTTGGACTGTGTCGTTGATCAAAGAGGACAAATGGTCAATATTTGGGATGTTAATTTCGGGAATGTCAATTGTGATCTTCTTGGTTTTTGTTTCATGCTCAAATTTATGATCGTCGTTGCCTTTGTTATTATGAGGCGCTTCCTCGTGCCTAGGGCCGTCGTAGTGGCGTGATTCCGAAGGTATATGCCCCAGTTCCCGAATATATTCATCTGCGATCTCTATAGGATCTCCGAGGATCTCGCAAATTTTTTCTTCTGTCATATCGGATTGCTTAGCAAGCAGAAAGTGTTCTTTAAAATCGTTGATGATATCATCCCGAGTGGTTTGGTCAATATTCCCCAAGCGGGTCTCTATTATGTTTAAGAACTGCTCCATATTCATACATTTTCTCCTCCTATCAGACTATTGATGCCCTGGCTAAATCTGATCCATTCATCTTGTAAAGCCTGTTTTTTGTGTAGACCTTCATCTGTAATGGAATAGTATTTGCGAGGAGGGCCTTCGCTTGATTCTTTCAAATAAGTAGTAACAAAGCCTTCTTCTTTAATTCTTTTCAAAAGTGGATAAATAGTACCCTCTGATATTTCGATTTGTTTGGAAATCTTGTAAACCAGTTCGTAGCCGTACATATCAGATTTGGATAAAAGAGCAAGGACACATAGATCGAGATTTCCTTTTTTAAGTTGGATATTCACAGATGAACCTCCTTTCCCGTGAGTATTTGATTAACAAATATATAATATCATAAGCTATCGTATAATGCAAGATATTATGTTAATTTTTTTAAAAAAAGAAAGGTAAGAAATGATAGGATTAAAAGCAACAAAAAACACTTCACAAATAGTAAAAATTATATGGCAAAGCCTCTTAAATATAGCATTTTTTAGGAGGCGCGATCACTGAATGAATACCCAATAGTAAAAGAAAAACTGACATCACTCTCACTCATTATTGAAATGTCAAAGTCACCCGGTCTATTTGTGAGAAATCCCGGAAAAGATTTTACACGGAACCGTAAACTGTCGTTTGGAACTGTTATGGAATTATTAGTATGTATGGGGGAAAATAGTATTTACAAAGAATTGCTAGAAGCAAAAGGATATGACGTAGCATAACTTGTTTCTTTTGGGTAGTGTTTTAAGCAGATTTCCACCTCTGCTTTCTTTAATATACCTTTTTTTCCTACCCTACCCTACTATATGAAAAATGGCATGGAATTATTAACATCCCCCACGCCATTTTTCGTTATTTCCTGTTTCTTTTCTGAGATTTTGCTTATCTTAATGACATTGCGCAAAAATCTATGTTTTTTTGT
This sequence comes from Holotrichia oblita, assembly GCA_023690525.1. NCBI lineage: Eukaryota > Metazoa > Arthropoda > Insecta > Coleoptera > Scarabaeidae > Holotrichia > Holotrichia oblita. The sequence continues at coordinate 46,900 of JALQSN010000253.1, forward strand.
TGCTTTTAATCCTATCAGCGTGCATGTATTCAAGGCATTGGTAATGAAAAGTATTCCGCAACTAACCTTGTATTAACATCAAGAGTATGTTCTCTGTCTACAGGTATAAGTTTAAACTCAAATTTCTTGGCGTTCTGTTCGATATACGTCCTCATGGCCTTCATCATGGCGTTTATGTTGTCATTTAATTTCTTTGAATCATTCTGTGTTTGCAAATCGGCATGAAATTCGGCTTTTTCCTCAAAAAATTCCTGTGTACTTACTAAAAAACAGGCATTAGTAATGCCACAATTATACAACAAATCAGGTAACAAGCTCATACCCTCTACAATAATGATATCGGATGTTGTCAAGTTAATAATATCGTTTTTTAAAAACTCAAAGGTTTCTTTATGAATACCCATCAAAATATTCAAATACTCTTCTAACGGTTTACGAATAATATTATGTGATTCGTTTTGTAAAATCCATAGATGGGGATATTTTTCTTTTGCTGCAATAAATTTTTTTGTGATAACATCCCCAATATATTCATCTGCGTGATAAAGCCGAATATTATTACTAGCCGCAAAATGGCTTGCTATTGATGATTTGCCGGATCGCGCCGACCCTCCTATCCAACATGCTTTATTTAGTTCCATAAAAACACCTCCAAATTATAAAGGCACTTTACATTCCTAATTGTTGCAGAAAATATAAATAACGCACATAAATAATTTATGTGCTTATTTCCTAAGTTTAGTGTAGCATAATTAATCCTACTATTATATTAATTAATAAAAATATTAATGAATTACCTCGCCACAAGCGACGAGGTATCATTAATGCCTATTTATCGTAGTCAATATTCATTTTCTTTTAAATTGCTATAAAGGGCGATGTTTTTAAGCGTTTACCCTAAAAGGTTTTGCAAGAACGCTACTGTGTTCGCAGTTCGTCAATCAGCTTTTCCGCTAGCAGCTTTTTTGCGTTTGCCTCTAGGATCAAAGAAAAAATTGTTAATATTTTAAGCTCGGTTTCAGAGGCCGGGTTTAAGATATTGATTTTTTTTATGACTTCTTCAATATCGTCTGCAAAACTATCATATTCCGATTTTTGCAGGCCGATGAAGGATTGGTACAGATTTTCTACATTAGTAGTATCTTCTGTTTTCGATGCTTTCAAAACGGTGTCAATATCATTGATGCTTAGGGCGGATTTCATGTGGTACACCAATATAAGCAGGATGATATTTTTTTTGGAATATTTCTTTTTGACCGGAGGCGGCAGGATATTGTCTTTTGTATAGTTATTGATCATAGTTTTTGTCAACAACTTTTCATCATTGTTTCTTTTATAATTGGTCAGCCGTTCGTTCAAAAAAGTCAGTACCTGATCCATATACAGATCGATCTCTGGAATATGGTCAATTTGGATGATTGCCGAGTTAGATAACTGCTCGGCCAGTAGTAGGATTTTATCAATGTCCATTGTTTGTATGCTCCAATCTTAATGCAGAATCATGCAAAGCGATACCTTTTAGAAAAAGACTTTTTTAGCATGAAACCGTATTTTATGATATTATTGGCAATTTTTAAAAGTATAAATTAAAATATTTATCTAAAAATATTATAAATCATACTTGCAAATATATCAAGACGATGTTATAATAAAATCAACACGCGGTATTGAAAACTACGTATTGAAAATTTAATTTTTGAAATGAGGGATGTATATGTCAAAAATGATGTCCGTAGATAAAACTAGAAACTTTTTTATCAGTCCGCCTTCGCCAGGGAACAGCAATCCAAATAACGAGTTTTCCGGAAGACAAGAAACGGCAGGTTTACTCAGAAACCTGAAAGATCCGGTCAGTAGCCTGACCCATCTGATTTATGGCCTTCTGTCGTCGCCTGCATCGGTGGTGTTGATTTGTCTTGCGGCTGTTTATAGTACCGCATGGCATATTGTGGCTTTTTCTATTTTTGCTGTCTCTGTATTACTTTTGTATAATGCCAGCGCTATATATCATGGCTTGGATGTGTCGGAGAAGATTACCAAAATTTTAAAGCGAATAGATCATATGATGATTTTTGTCCTTATAGCAGGGTCTTATACACCAATCTGTCTGGTTACGCTCAGAGGCGTATGGGGATATTCTCTTTTTGGTGTTGTATGGGCAATGGCAGTCGGCGGTATTATCCTCAAGGCCTTATGGATTGATGCACCAAGATGGCTTTCAACGATGATTTATGTGATCATGGGATGGTGTGTTTTAGCGGTTTTCTATCCGTTGCTGCAAGCGATTCCCCTTAGCGGAGTTATTATGCTGGCGCTAGGCGGTATCGCATATACCGTGGGAGCATTGGTTTATGCGCTAAAGTGGCCCAGGATTAACTCAAAGTATTTTGGTTCTCACGAAATCTTTCATCTTTTTGTAATGGCTGGAACAACATTCCACTATGTATTTATGTTTAAGTATATATTGTTTGCGTAAAGTCGAAACTTGTATGTAATTTGTGCGGATTCATATTATACTAGTACAGATGAATAAACCAAACTACTCGGACGGAGGATAGATATGCAATATTTGAAAGAGGATCTCAAAAAAAATCAATATCAAAATGTATATTTATTCTTTGGAGAGGAGCATTACCTGGTTCAGCATTATGAGGCCAGACTTCGGGTCAAAATTGGAGATATGGCACCCTCTGGGATGCAAGACATGAACCTAATAGTTTTTTTGGGAAAAGAAACCAAAAGCGAAAAAATAATTGATGCTTGCGATACACTTCCATTTTTCAGTGAAAAAAGACTGGTCATCGTCCGGGATAGCGGGTTGTTTGCTACGGGCAAGAAGGACGAAACAGAAAAAATCGGGGCATATATCGAAGAAATACCGGAAACGACTGTATTACTGTTTGTTGAAACAGATGTAGATAAACGAAATAGCTTGTACAAGAAAGTTGTAAAAAAGGGCAGAACAGTCGAGTTTAAAAGTCCCGAGGAACGGGAGTTGATTGACTGGATTATCAAATATTGCAGAAAAAACGGTAAAATCATTTCCCAATCCAGCGCTGTATATCTGCTGAGAACAGTAGCAACTAATATGGATAATATATCCACGGAGCTGCAAAAGCTGATTGCCTATAAAGGAGAGGAGCAGGAGATTTTCAGTGTGGACATTGCTGCGATTTGTAACAAATCTCTGGAATCAAAAATTTTTGACCTTGTAGGAGCAATCGGTAATAAAAACGTGGAAAAGGCACTGGATGAATATGCAAACCTGTTGCAAATGAAAGAATCGCCGTTGATGGTGCTTTCTATGATAGCCCGCCAATTTAGGATTATTTTGCAATGTAAATATCTAAGTCTTAAAGGCTTACCTCAGCAACAGATCAGCGACAGGCTACAGATGAAGGGGTTTATAGTGAGGGAAGGACTTACCCAGGGTCGTTTTTTTGAGATAGAAACATTAAAAAAGGCTTTTTACGATTGTTTAGAAACAGATGTAAAAATCAAGTCAGGACAAATGCAGGATGAGCTTGCAGTGGAGCTGTTGATATTGGAGTATTGCAGATAGAAGAAGGGAAAGGGCTTCCTAATCAGAAGAAGCTTTTTCCCTTTTGTAGTGTTGTTCTCAAAAAACTATGAGCCTTTCCGTTCAGCTCTAATTAAAACTTTTAAACGGTGGGGTATAGCCAATTACCATAATCGAGAAATACATAAATTATTCCTTTAAAACTTACTAATACTTATTAGTTGATATGTTTTGCAAGATTATCCAATACAAAATTTGAAGCATCATTTATAAATTGAATTGCACCATCATAAGTAGCAATTTTATTTAATGATACATCTTGAAGGTCTTTACCTGTATACCAACGATGAAGGATATTTATTTTCTGCTCTTCTATCTCATCAGCAAAAATTATTTTTTCCAAATCAATTCCTTTGGAATGTTCAAGGTTAAACCAAAAATCGTCTTTCCCTTCGATTGTAAGTGCCAGATTTATGTCTATCTTTTCGATTTCTGAGTGATATAATCCGCCGTATCCTTTATCTGATTCACTTGAATATTTCTGTTTAAACGGTATCCAAACAGTAATATTGTTGTAAGCATCTGACAAAATATGAGTACAATAGCCGAGTATAAAACTATAATCCCGAGAATTTTTATGTTTGTCCAGGAATTCAAGTACATGATTAATCCATTCGTTATTGTTAGTAATCATTCCCCATTCTTCGCTTCCAACACATAAATGAGAGGCCTTTTTATAGTCCGAAACATAGTTTGTTCTATTATGTATTGCGTCCGGGGCGATACTGCCTAGGTAAAATTGCGGTAAATTATCAATATACTTAGAAAAAGATTTGTTTATATTCTTAGCTATACCTAAATGAGTCATTGTAAACGGCATAAATTACTCTCTCGCTTTCTTGTATCCTATATAAACTTTCTTACTTAATTGATTATATTTTACTATAACGTTACTATCTTGATTACAATGAATAAGTATTATCGTTACTCCGCCGCAAGAAGCGGCGGAGTAATTCATTTTGTCGCCAGTAGCGCGGATTTGAACTGATTTTCCAGATGCATCAGTTCGTTTTCGGCGGCGGCTCTGTCCTGCCTTCCTTTGGATTGGATTTCGATTACGCCGTTGATTGTTTCGATGAGATTTTCATTGGTCTGGCGAAGCGTTTCAATAGAGATGATGCTTTTTTCACTTTCTTCAGCGATTTCCAAAGAACCTTGTTTGAGCAGCTCGCTATTCTTTTTCAACAGATCGTTGGTCAGGTCGGTAACTTTCTTTTGTGTTTCCAGTGCTGCTTTCGAGTTGGCAAGGCCCAAAGCAATTACAACCTGGTTCTTCCATAGAGGAATCGCGTTAACAATGGAGGATTGAATTTTATCCACCAGTTGTGTATCGTTGTTTTGTATCAGCCGGATTTGCGGAGCCATCTGGATCGAAACCATGCGACTGAGCATCAAGTCATGCAGTTTTTTGTCAAATCGGTTTTCATAATTTACCATGTCGTTCAGTTTTTGAACGTCAATTTCATCTTTGGTTTCCTCGGCAATATGGCGTAGATCGGGAATTGTAACCTCATTGATTTCTTTCAGCTTTTCTTTGCCGGCAATGATGTATAGGGTTAGTTCCTTATAATAAGAATAATTATTATTATACATTTCATCCAGCATTGCGATATCTTTAAGAAGAATCCTTTTATGGTTTTCTAGTGCAGAGGTAATTTTATCAATATTGGTTTCGACCTTAGCATATTGAGTGTTAATTTTGTCGATCTGTTTTTTCAGGCCACCGAATAGACCCAAGAAGCCGCGTTTACCTTCATCGGTAGAGCTGTCAAAGTTTTTGATTTCTACCACCAGATTACTGAGCAGTTGCCCTGCGTCTCCCGTATCCTTGGTACGCACACTTTTAAGTACTGTGTCTGAAAAGGCGGCGATTTTATTTTGAGATTCGGCACCGTAGCTGACAACAGCATTTGTGTTTGAGATATCAATTTTATCCTTTAGGTTTAATACAGCTTTTTTTTCCGCTTCACCTAGGCTGGACAACGCCAGCGCATCTGTTTTGGACACAACATCATTCGATTGTGTTACGGCCGGGGCTGTATTGCTTGGCGGTTCCAGGCCCCATTGTAAATTTATTTCTTCGTTCATAACAACCCTCCGTATAGAATTTATTAGACTTCTTGCAATAGTATGCATATGCTGGAATTGGTAAGAAGCCTATGCTTTGCTTAATCATAACATAATGTAAATATAATGTACATAAAAATTGTAATAAAACCGTGGAATACAGCAATTCTACTTTTCTGATCACGTTTTAGGGTGTAACATTAAGCGGACAGCCTACCTCGAATGACTAATATGTTATTTAAATAGTCGCACTATGACGTAAAAAACGTTTAAGAGCCACTATAACCGTGAAAGGTTCTTATCTCACAATATTTTTGTTTTTTTAAGGGTTCCTTATTTTATTATTTCCGTGTTTATGATAATATATATCCATGGTATTGCAAGTCTAAAGATATATAGTGCTTTGTATGTAAACGAACAGCAGGGCGAGTAGGAGCGTATACGGATGTCTGACAGAAAGCATTTGAAACAGCACAATAGAATTGTCATCAAGGTTGGCACAACAACCCTCACACACACATCAGGAAAGCTGAATCTGAAAACGATTAACAAGCTGGCGTGGGTGATTGCGGATCTGAGGAATCAGGGCAAGGAAGTGATCCTTGTAACTTCGGGTGCGGTTGCGGTGGGGGTAGAGCGACTAGGGTTAAACGAACGCCCAAGCGATATGATCGGCAAACAGGCAGCTTCAGCCGTGGGGCAGGCGGCGCTGATGCAAATTTATGAAAACTTTTTTAGCGAGTATAATCAAAAAATTGCCCAGATTCTATTAACCAAAGACGTGTTGAAGGATGAGGAAAGAAAAACTAATACCCAGAATACTTTTTTTAAGCTATTGTCTATGGGGGTGCTTCCTGTGGTCAATGAAAATGACACGGTCTCGACAGAAGAGTTGAATTTTTCGTTTTCGGATAATGATAACCTGTCCTCATATGTGGCATGTCTGACCAACAGCAAGCTGCTGGTAATCTTGTCAGATATCGACGGACTGTATGATAGTGATCCCAACCTGAACCCAGATGCCCAATTGATCTCTTATGTAAATAAAATTGATGATGAGATCGAAAATTCTGCCGGAGCAAGCCAAAGCAAGTTTGGCACTGGAGGGATGGCGTCTAAGGTCACTGCCGCCAGCAGAGCCGCACGGCACGGTATTGACACTGTGGTGGCTCTAGGGAAAAACCCTGAGATTGTTTTTGATATTATTAACGGACAGGAAATCGGGACATATTTTGCAGGCAGCAGAAGTTAGTCTGTATGAAATTCGAAATTGCTATAAAATAGTTGCAGTATGGTAAAGAAAATGCCAAATATGAATCTCTTTTTTAAATTGAGATTTGTATAAGTTGCCAACCAAAGGAGCGATTATGTGATTTATTGTGAAAACTGTTCAAGCATTATAGACGATGGGCTGGAAACTTGTCCTCATTGCGGAAATAAAATCAGCAAAAGCGAGCTGTCTGGAGTAGAAAAGCATTCGGAATTTGATATTGACAGCCAAATAAAGGAATTAAACCAAATTGTTCAGGAAAATACGAAGGAACAGACCGAACAAGCAACCGTAAGCTATATCCCTGGCAACTCGCCTCATCAGCATAATGCAGGCGGCGCGCCGGAGCTGCCCAATATAAGCCGGTCGCCATCGCCTACGTATTATCCAAACAATTTTGCGACACCTCAACCGCCGGCATATGCGGACAATGACCTGAACATCGGATTGAAAATATTTATTTCGTTTTGTTCTGTCATATTACCCCCAGTGGGAATTATTATAGGCATTATTCTAATGTCCGGGCAAAAAATAAAGCAGAGGGCTTTTGGTCAGACTACGCTGATGTATTCGATAATCTTGCTTGTAATCCCTATATTGTGCTGCTGCATTCTGGCATCAACAGGTTTTTTTGCAAATTTTCAAGAAATTTACTATGAGCTTCAGAATATGGGTTATGGGTACTAGAGGCATATGAATCAACTCTTTCATTTGATTGGCGGGGCGGTTTGTCATCAGAAGCCGGAAAGAAGTTTTTTTATCGGCGGAGATTTTTTGCCGGTATGCGCCAGATGCACCGGGATGCATACAGCGTTATTTATGACACTGATCTTCTTGCTTGTGATGAAAAGAACCAGTGGAAACAAGCCACCAGACCTGTTTACAACGGTAGCGGTGGCTTTTGGATATTTCCCTCTTGCAGCAGACGGCATAACTTCTTATCTGGGGCTGCGGCATACGAACAATGATATCCGTTATATCACAGGTGTTTTGTTTACGTTTGGACTGCCGATTCTTTATTTTCTTTTATTAAACTATAAAGCCAGTCAAGAGAATCAAGCTCAGATTATCAGAAACCCCTTTGAAACCATAGTTTTGTTACTACTGAATATTGGAGTCATGGCGCTGCTTAACATAGACCATTTCGTGGTATGGCTTTTTTTTAGCGTGGCTACGTCAGTATCGGTACTTTCCTTGTTTTACGCACTGGTCTTTATCGTATTAAAGCATGCGGCACCTAGGCTAAAAAAGGCGTATGCCATAGCATTGCCAGCCTTGGGAGCCGTGGCAATAATGGTATTGCTGTCCAGACTAAACAGGTTGTTATGAACGACTGCCGCTCTTTTTCTTTCGAACAAATAGTAAGGTAAGAATAAGAAGAATACTATATTAGGCGGCGAAAGACGAACTGACGGTTGATAAATCAGATGGTTATGTGTATACTATATAGGTAAAAAGATTCAGGAGACAAGGGAGGGTTCGCTTATGCCATCAAAAATTAAAAATGAATATGGAACGATTACGATAGATAATGAAGTGATAGCAAAGATCTCCGGCTATGCGGCTATGGATTGCTATGGGATTGTGGGGATGGCGGCCAAAAACGTAAAGGATGGGTTTGTTCAGCTGCTAAAGCTGGAAAGCATCACAAAGGGTATCCGCCTAACAATCGACGAGAATTCATTGATTATTGACCTCCACATCATTGTTGAATACGGAACAAATATATCTGCAATAGGAGATTCTTTGGTCAGCACGGTCAAATATAAAGTGGAAGAATACACCGGCGTCGCTGTCGAGAAAATTAATATATTTGTGGAAGGCGTCAGGGTCGATGCGGAATAATTGAGGAGGGGCGATGTCGTGAGTACAGTCAGCATAGATGGAAATACACTTAAAAAGATGATTATATCGGGCGCAAACGCGCTTGATCAATATAAAGAAGCGGTAGATGCGTTGAATGTCTTCCCTGTGCCAGACGGAGATACGGGTACAAATATGTCTCTAACCTTTCTTGCGGCGGCAGGCGAAGCCGAAAAACTTTCAGCCGCCAATGTTTACGAGATCGCAAAGGCGGTCTCTAGTGGCTCTCTTCGCGGGGCACGGGGGAATTCCGGCGTAATTTTATCCCAGCTTTTTAGGGGCTTTGCTAGGGGCTTAGAGGGCTGCGAATGTGCTACAGCGGATGATTTATCTAATGCGTTTATCAAGGCATCTGAGACTGCTTACAAGGCAGTAATGAAACCGAAAGAAGGCACTATTCTGACGATTGCGAAAGCAATGGCAGAAAAAGCGTCGGACATGTCGTTTGATACAGATGATGTGGAAGAGCTATTAAGAGAGGTAATTAAGCATGGCAATGCGGTGTTGAAGCAGACACCGGAGATGCTTCCGGCGCTCAGACAGGCCGGTGTAGTTGATGCGGGAGGGTATGGACTTCTGATCATATGGCAAGCGGCGCTGAATAGCTTCCATGACGCTTCAGAAGTGCGGGTTACATCCCCATCTCCGGTAAAGGGGAACGCTTATGCCGCGCTAAATACGATTGCTACAGGCGATATCAAATTTGCTTATTGTACTGAATTTTTTATATGTACGAAAAACGCCGACGAAAAAACGGAAATAGAGTTTAAAAAATATCTTGATACGATGGGTGACTCGATCGTTGTTGTTGCTGATGACGATGTGATAAAGGTGCATGTGCATACCAATCATCCCGGTCAGGTGCTAGAAAAGGCTCTTACAATCGGCTATCTGGAGAATATGAAAATTGAAAATATGAAAATCCAGCATACCAATAAAATTAATTTCTCAGGAGGCAGTCAGCCTGCACCGGAAGGCCAAGGCGGTTTCATGGGAGGGTTGAGTCAATCTGTGCCCGGCGATCGAGAAGAGGAAAAGGAAGTTGGCTTTATTGTAGTATCCTCCGGCAGCGGTTTTAAGGAGCTTTTTGAAAATCTTGGAGCGGATATCGTTATAGAAGGCGGGCAAACCATGAACCCAAGCACAGAGGATTTTATCGCGGCTATCAACCGGATTAACGCTGACCATGTGATTATTATGCCGAACAATAAAAACATTATTTTGGCGGCAGAACAGGCAGCACAGTTTTTGAAAGCCAACCCACAGGATAATGTATCCGATAAAAAAGTATTTATATTGCCTACCAGATCCATACCACAGGGCGTTTCCGCATTGGTCAATTATACGGTAAATGCGGATGTTCAAGAAAATTTCAATGAAATGCAGGAGATTATACAAACTGTTAACTCCGGTCAAGTTACGTATGCTGTGAGGGATACTGTAATTGATGGAAAGGAAATTCGGGAAGGCGACTTTTTATGCATGTATAACGGTGATATCGAGCTAGTAGCCAAGGATTTGCAACAAGGCTCTAAAGAGTTGCTGGAAATCATGATTGCCCGCGGGGGCGAGGTTTTGAGTATATTTTATGGCGAAGGCGTAGACTATGACGCTTGCAACGAGCTATTGACATATGTTAATCAAAACTTTCCAGAGATTGAGGCAGAGGTTCGCTATGGCGGACAACCAATCTATCATTATATCTTTTCAATAGAGTAGAATAAAATTGTAATGTTTATACTAATCCCTGATTAAACCATTATGGTTTAGTCAGAATTAGTATTACGATATAAAAATAAAAAATGGTTAACAGCATTTTTTATTTTTTTTGTTTATGAGGGTTCAAGATGAGACTAAACGATGGCATCAATCAATTGAATCAGATTGGCGAACAGCGGGGCAAAAAGCTAAACGAGTATAGCTTGTACACCGTAAGGGATATTATTGAATACTTCCCGCGGAATTATGAGGACAGAAGCGTTATTACGCCGATCTACGACTGTTTTCCCGGCGCGTTGTTTACTGTCAGAGCATCCTTGTGTGCAAAATTTGAGGTGACTGCCGCCAAAAAACTAACCATTATTCGTACAAAGGCGAAGGATGCAACCGGAGAAATCGAGCTGGTATGGTTTAATCAGCCATACCTGAAAAATACACTCAAACAGGAGAAGGAATATTTTTTTACTGGCAAAGTAAGCGAACGGTTTGGCAGACTGCAGATGGAAGCGCCAGACTATGAGCTTTGCGGAGGAACCGAGCCGCTAAATGCAGGGCGGATTGTCCCGGTATATACCTCGGTTGCCCGGCTGTCTCAGAAGATGATCAGAGCCTTTGTCAGCAATGCCTTACAAAATATCAGCGAAGAACTTCAGGATTTTTTGCCGGAAAGCTTGAAGCAAGAGTATGGACTTTGCGGCAGGGCGTTTGCTGTGCACAATATTCACTTCCCAGAAGACCGAGAAGCCTTTTTTATGGCAAGAAGGCGGCTTGTGTTTGAAGAATTGCTAATCTCTCAACTGGCGTTGCTAAATATCAAGGGCAAGGTTAAAAAAGAAACGGGCATAATACTTGAAAAAACTGATTATTCCGAATTATTGGCCCTTTTTCCGTTTTCCCTGACAGAAGCGCAAAAGCGAGTAATCAGCGAAACAAAAGCAGATTTATCCGGCGGTCTGACCATGAATAGGCTGATTCAGGGGGATGTCGGTTCCGGTAAAACGGCTGTGGCGATGATTCTGGCATACATAGCGATCAAAAGCGGTTATCAGGCTACGCTAATGGCACCTACAGAGGTATTAGCAAGCCAGCATTTTGTTTCTTTCAGTAAAATATTTGGCGCACTCGGCATCAATACTGTACTGCTTTCAGGCAGCCTGCGAGTAAAAGAAAAGAAAGCGGCATACGAAGCAGTTGAGAACGGTACGGCGGAAATGGTTGTTGGTACGCATGCCCTTATCGAGCATGGCGTACGCTTTAAACGCCTTGCGTTGGCAATTACGGACGAGCAGCACCGTTTTGGCGTTAGACAGAGGGCGTTGCTTTCCTCAAAGAGCGCAATTCATCCCCATGTGCTGGTCATGACAGCTACGCCGATTCCTCGTACACTAGGGTTGATCCTATATGGGGATATGGATATTTCCATCATTGACGAATTGCCTCCAGGAAGGGAAAAGATCAAGACTTATTGCGTCAACTCCTCGTACAGGCAGCGGATTTATAAATTTTTGCAGGATGAAATCAGTAAGGGACGGCAAGTATATATTATCTGTCCCATGATCGAACAACAATCTGAAGAAGCAGATCAGAAGCCAAAAATCAGCGAGCTGAAATCAGTTATGGCCCATACAGAAGAAGTCACTTCCGCGTTGCCGGGCTGTAGGGTAGAATGTCTGCACGGAAAAATGAAAAATGAGCAGAAGCAGGAAATTATGGAACGTTTTTCCAAAGGAGACACGGACGTTCTTGTGTCGACTACTGTGATTGAGGTGGGGATCAATGTACCCAACGCAACTGTTATGTTGATCGAAAACGCCGAACGGTTCGGACTGTCTCAACTGCATCAGCTGCGGGGACGCGTTGGACGGGGCAGCGAAAAATCCTATTGTATCCTGATGACAGACTTGAAATCCAAGATCACTAAGCAACGGATGCAGGCTATGACAGCCACTACCGACGGGTTTAAAATATCAGAGCTAGATCTGGAACTGAGAGGGCCAGGGGATTATTTCGGTACACGCCAGCATGGTCTGCCGGAATTTAAAATAGCAAACTTGTATAAGGATATGGAGATTTTACAGCAGGTCCAGGCGGCGGCCGAAGCTCTGTCCGATTGGTATAAGGAAGAGCCGCAATTGATAGAACGGTTAGATAAAGAGATCAGTCGGATATTGGGTAAGGAAGAAAAAATTTATTTATAATGGTTTACGAATCAATTGCGAATGTTGTATAATGTTTAAATTAGTGTGTCGTGGAAGGGGTTGTACTATGAGGGTAATATCGGGAAAAGCAAGGGGTTGTAAGCTTTTTGCGCCTCCGGGGACAACGACCCGCCCTACCGCCGATAGGGTCAAGGAAGCGGTGTTTAGTATGCTGACCGGGATGATCCCGGGTGCAGTGTTTTTGGATCTTTTCAGTGGTTCGGGGGCGATTGGCATAGAGGCGTTGTCCAGAGGCGCGGCTAGGGCTTTTTTTGTTGACCACGATGCTAATGGGATTAAAACGATTTATCGAAACCTAGAAAAAGCCCGTCTTGGAACGGATGCGGCTGTGGTCAAGGCAGATTATCAGGATGCCTTAGCTTCCTTCGGAAAAAAAGGGTTGCTATTTGATATTATTTACATTGACGCTCCATACTATGGCGAATTTGTGGACAAGGCTGTCTCCATGATACAAGCCTACGACATCCTAGCTGAGGATGGTATTATTGTTGCGGAAACCGCCCATGACCAGCAGGTGAATATTTCAGCAAAGGAGCTTGAAATATTCAAGATAAAGTCGTACAATATAGCTAATATTGTTTTTGTCAGAAGGATGGCGATTGGATGACTGCTGTTTATCCGGGGAGTTTTGACCCCGCAACCTATGGACATTTGGACATCATCAAGCGGGCTTCCGCTATTACAGATAACTTGATCGTAGCAATTTTGAACAATTCATCCAAACAATCCTTATTCACTGTCGAAGAAAGAGAAAGACAATTAAAATTTCTAACAAAAGAGATGCCTAATGTTCAGATCAAATCCTTCAGCGGTCTGCTGGTGGATTTTGCAAGGCAGAACAACGCTAAGTTGCTGATCAGAGGGTTAAGGGACAATACAGATTTTCAATACGAATACCAAATGGCGCTGACCAATAGAACGCTTGCAGAAGAATTGGAAACACTCTTTATATTAACCAGTATGCAGTATTTATACTTGAGCTCAAGCGTAGTTAAAGAGGTCGCAAGATTTGGCGGTAATATCGACGGAATGGTTCCACCGAATGTGAAATTGGATTTGATGAACAAGCTGAACCATCGGCCGGTATAGCAGCTAGAATCCGGATAATGGGAAAGGCTCGTGAGAACGCTCACGGATTGTTAGGAGGAAAACACAAATGGAAACGATAAAAGATTATCTTGTAAAAATAGAAGACCAGCTGTCCAAAATGGAGGATTTGCTTGAATCTTGTCGGGCTGTTCCTTTTTCGAATAAAGTAAGCGTTGACAAACACAGTATCTATGATATTATCGACGATTTGCGCCCTATATTGGAGGATATCAGCAATGACCTCCCCAATGAAATCAAACAGGCCAGAAGAATTATTTCTGACAGTGACAAAATCTTGGGCGATGCCAGAAACAAAGCCATAATGGTAATAAAAAATGCAGAAGGCGAAGCGGACAAGCTTGTTGACGAGCATGAGTTAGTCAAGAGGGCGACGGCGCAAGCCATGCAAATTATGGAAGAAAGCAGGAAAAGCGCGCGCGAATTGCGTAAAAACGCGATCGAATACGCCGACGAGATTATTGCCCGTACAGAAGAGGTGGTAAGAGAGATCATGGATCAGTTTGCTACCCAGGCTTCAAATACAAACGATTATTTTGCGAAAACTGTGGATATTCTGTACGAGAATCGTAAAGAGCTGAGGGGGATTAAGGAATAAACCGATATGCCGTTGCTTAGCATAATTTCGGAATTTCAATAGAATAACGAGGCATATGCCGGGGGGATATATGAATATAGTGACCAAAGAAGTGAAATTGCCAGAAGATTTTCAGCAGTTAAGCCTTTTGGCGCGTGAAATCTGGACAGAGCACTATACTCCGATTATTGGGGCCAAACAGGTGAATTATATGCTGGATCGTTTTCAAAGCGCGCAGGTAATGGAAGAGAATGTTGCAGAGGGATACCATTATTATTGGGTCTTGGTTGACACAGAAAATACAGGCGATGGGGTTCCTGCCGGTTATATCGCTGTCAAACCGGATGGGCAAGGGGTTTGTTTTTTGAGTAAGATATATATTCATAAGGATTTTCGCAGGCAGGGTTTGGCAAAGGCGATGATTAACCATGTATTGGCGCTTTGGCAAGATTGCAATGAATTGTGGCTTACAGTGAATAAATATAACTTTGATACAATCAACGCATATAAAAAGCTCGGTTTTGTGGTCACAGAAGAAATGGTCACAGATATTGGCAGCGGTTATGTAATGGACGATTATAAGATGTCATGGAAAATAACGAGATAGATTTGTACATAGTGTTAAATCTAGTACGGGTTTATAATAGAAGATGGGTTTGGGCGGTAAGCCCAAGTATTGGCATTAATATACTCTTATGCGCCAGAGGAGGGGATGAACTTGCGTAGAGCCGACAGGGAAGTTGTTGGTATAAAGAATATTTTGGCTATTTTAGATCAATGCGAGGTTATGCGGCTGGGGCTGTGTGATGGCAATCAACCTTATGTTGTTCCAATGAATTTTGGCTATGAGGTTGTAGGGGAAGTTATTTCAATATATTTTCATTGTGCTACAGAAGGTCGAAAAATGGAGATCATAATAAAAAATAACCGTGCTTGTTTCGAAGTGGATTGTTCTTATCAGGTATGCAGAGATGACATAGCCTGTGCATGGACAGTCGAATATCAAAGTGTTATTGGTGAAGGTAATATTGAAATCCTGACAGACAAGGCGCAGAAGGCTAAAGGACTTGACCTGATTATGAAGCAATGTGGTTTTAAAGGAAAGCCGGAGTACAATGCAGGGAGTTTGTCGGCAGTGACGGTATTAAAGCTGACGGTGAAGGCAATCAGCGGAAAGCAGAATAGCAAAAAGGCTTAATTTTTTTAATAAGGATGTTATACTAATTTTGTTTGGCTTGATTACTTTTTTAAAATTGAGGTTGATATTAGATAAATAAAATTGTATCGAAAATTAAGGATGAGTTTAAAGGAGGAGAATATATGATTCGAATAACGGTTTGGGATGAATATATTCAATCGCGGGATGACGAGGCGGTAAAACGCTATTATCCCAATGGCATACACGAATATATCGCGGGGTTTTTATCAAAGGAATCGGATTTTACAGTACGGTGTGCCAATCTACATGAGGATGAAAATGGCTTGACTCAGGAAATATTGGACAATACTGATGTTTTGATCTGGTGGAGTCATGTCGCAAATCATCATGTAAGCGACGAGGTGGTAGAAAGAGTATATAAAAGAGTTTTAAGTGGCATGAGCGCTATTTTTTTGCATTCCTCACACACATCCAAGCCCTTTGTAAAGCTTATGGGTACCTCTGGCGCGTTACGCTGTAGAGAAGGCCATGATAACGAACGGCTTTGGGTGGTTGCTCCCGCACATCCGATTGTTAGGGGCTTGGGCCAATATATTGAACTTCCTTTGGAAGAAATGTACGGAGAATTATTTGATATTCCTGAGCCAGACAAATTAATTATGATCGGCTGGTTTAAAGGCGGAGAAGTTTTCCGCAGCCTGTGTGAATGGGATCGGGGTCACGGCAAGGTCATTTATTTCCAACCCGGCCATGAAACTTATCCCAATTACCATATCGACGAGATACAGAAGGTTATCATTAACGCCGTTCGGTATTCTTACAGCGGGCTGAATGTTAACTGGACGGAGTGTGTTTTTCCGAAAGCGTTGGAAAAAGATTATTATAATAACTGAACTTAGAACCTGTTTAATATCTCTATTTGTTTAGATTTATGTTTGTTTCTATCAGCGATGGTAATGTGAACCTATATAAGCGATTTATGCTAATATGAATCTCAATTTAAAAAGGAATAATCGATATTGCGACTATTTTAAATGAGACTCGTATCAGGAATGACGAAAAAATAAGACGCCAAGCTTTTCTAAACACGATTGAAGCGTTGTATGTTTGTGGCGAAAAGCTTTCCCTCTCATTATTTCATTATTCCTAATGGGTTCTGATATATTATAAAACGCAAAAGGAGCAGTTCCTATGACGCCAAAGCAAAGAGCAATCACAGCCCTGAACAGGGGAATCCCCGATCAGGTGCCAACTTTTGAGCTGGAGTTTCAGTTGGAAAAAGAGATGTTTGGCAAGCCGTTTTTAACCGAGGAATACCAGATGAAGAATCTACGTATGCTTGGCTCTAACGAACGGGAGAAGAAGATCAAGGAATATACAGAATATTATTTTCAAGTGCATGACAGCTTGGACTATTGTATTATTCCCGCCTATGGGATGGGTTGGTTTGAAGATAACCGGATGCCTGAGGAAAAGACTATTTTTACAAAATATTTGAAACAACTTGCTGGTGAAAATCGAATGTTAGGTCATCATGGGGACGGCACATTTGCGATCCCTGACGGCAACGATATGTATGGCTTTGCCTATGCCATTGCAGACGATCCGGAGGGCGTCAAAGAACGGGCTGAAAGATATGCCCAGGAGGCGATCGAAAGAAACAAGCAGTTGCAGGAGTGTGGTGTTGAGACGCTGCTGCTCTGCTCTGATTATTGCTATAATTCAGGGCCATTTGTTTCGCCCGATATGTTTGCGGAGTTTATACAGCCTTATCTATATAAGATTATAGATGCCGCGCGGCGGGATGGGTTGTATGTTATCAAACACACCGACGGTAATATTATGCCGATTCTCGATCAACTGGTGGAATGCAAACCCCACGCCCTTCATTCCATTGATCCGATGGCAGGTGTAGATATCCGAGAAGTAAAACGCCTTGTTGGAGACAAGGTTGCCCTTTGTGGTAATGTTCACTGTGCAGCAATGCAGACAGGAACCGAGCAGGAGGTCAGAGAAAGCGCCGAATATTGTCTTACCTATGGTAAGGAAGGCGGCGGGTATATTTTCTGCACAAGCAATGTTCCTTTTAGAGGGATGCCGCCAGAACGTTACAAATTAATTTTGGATATATGGAAAAGTATGAGGGATTATTAGAAGGGTGCCAGTCGGTTTGGGATGCATAAAAAGGCCGAGGGATATTTTCGATATAGGGTGAATAAGTATGACATTTCGGCAGATGCTTTAATTGATTTTGCAATTATTTTGTCGAAAATGGATTGAGTTCAGGAGCTTAGTCTTTTGCTTGACACAAGCCTATGCCCGGGAGCTTAGCCCTTTAGCAAATTTCTGGTCCTGGCTGAAGAATAGCTTGCCAAAAATATTACCGAATTTTAGTAGCTTGGACTTCGGCTGTTTCGGACTATCTTAAACTTGTGTGACTATAAATTTGATTAATTTTGCCTAAAATAATAACACATCGTGATTGATGATACACTAATCCGTACCATTTATCACGATGTGCTTTTTTATTTGCATATATTGTTAACAATTTCTCAGAACCAGTCGTCAAAATAATTGACCAAAAGTGGATATAGAAAGAAAAGGAAAAGGGCTGAAATAACCAAGCGACGTGACACAAAGGTAATGGAACAGGATAAAACATCTGTTTAATAAAGAAAAGCGAGACAAGCGATCTGCGCCAAGCTAGTAAAAAATCAAGAGTGGCCGCAGGGAGGCCACCGGAACCAAGCTATGGACTGATGATTCGCGCAGTGTCAAAACAACCTCGGCGGCTGAACAGCGCGGATATGATGGTGTATGTAATATGACAAAAAAAATTAGGAGAAAAAAGGATAACAAAAGGCAACCCTGATTTCATGGGATTTATGGGCGTTTTGTAAAAACGTGATGAAGGGGACAGTTGGCAAAAAAATTGCGGAAAGAGAGAGTTGAGCGGGAATGAAGTGACCCCAAAAAGTTAGACAAAATAAAAAACTAAGAAATCGCAAGGGCTTTACCGCCAGATTTTTTGCAACTGTTTGACAAGCTAAATATCAGATGCATATTTATGGACGAAAACAAACGGCCGGGCGTAGCACGGCAAACAGGACTTGATTGTGCTATTGACGAATATGTCATGTTTTGTGATGCAGACGATGTTTTACATTGGGGGCATTTTACAAGAAATTAATCATTCAAGACCCGATATAACTATTTCACAGTGGCTAGAGGCGCTTTACGATCAGAATGCAAAAGCATATTGCTATATTACACATGAAAATGAAATTACTTAGATGCATGGGAAAGTGTTCCGGCGTAATTACTTACAGGCAAATAACATAAGATTCCATGATGATTTACGTATACATGAAGACAGCTATTTTCTAGCAATAGCACACGCATTAACAGAAAATATCAAAAAAATACCCGCGATAACCTATGTTTGGAAATATGTAGAAATCAGCATAACACGAAGAAACGGAGCAGAATATACTTATAGTTCCATGCCGGAGTTTAATCGCGCTGTTAGCCTGTCTTGAGAAATATTAAAGAAAAGCGTGCCTGAAATAATGCCTTATAAGGTTACACAATTTATTGTATATAACTATTTTGTTTTAAACCGGGCGGATTGGCGCAACCCGGAAGTTAGGGAATATCTAAGACAGGCCGAAAATTCCTTTGTTGATACAATACAACCCTATATGTGCTATTTTGAAAATGCGCCGCTTGACCTTTTGTATAAAGTTTACAACAAAGAACGCAACAAATTATTTCACAACTGTATAGAGGATGAACATTTAGGCGTGTGGCTTGAAAGAATAAAAAGACAAATCCGCGCCCAAAATTAAAAAAACATTGAAGGGGCGCAATAATTATGTTGGCTTCTTTTTTTATGTAGGTTTTGAAAATGTTAAAAGACTATAGTACCGGCGAGCAGCTCAGTCGCTATGTTGAGATAAAGGTCATTACCAAAAAGAAAAATCCAAAAGAATGAGATAATGGATTTTGTGGGAGGGGCTATTGCGGGAACGGCATTAGCGCAGGTGGTGGAGTGTTCCAAAAAAGAAAAAAAGGAAAATAAAAAAGAAAGGGCTGAATTGATAATGAGGAGATGTTAAAAATATGGATAGTTTTATCGGATGGGTAGGCGGCAAAAAGCTGCTAAGAAAAGCGGTTTATGAACGATTCCTCGAAAAAATCGGAAAGTATGTTGAGCCGTTCGGCGGCGCGGCGTGGGTGCTGTTATTTAAGGAAAAACATGTCGATATGGAGAGTTATAACGATATTAACAGCCATCTGGTGAATCTGTTCCGCTGTGTAAAGTTTCATCCGGAAGCGATTATTCAGGAAATGGATTATCTTTTGAACTCACGGGAAATCTTTAATTGCTTTAAAAACCTTGATTTACTGGGCTTAACCGATATTCAGAAGGCGGCGCGGTATTTATACCTGATCAGACGCCTTATGGAGCAAGGCTCAGTACATTCAGCGCAAGAACGCGGCTTATCAGCTGCTTGGCTGAACTTAAGGACATACAAAAACGGCTTGAACGGGTTGTTATTGAAAATAAGAACTATGACACGCTTATCAAGCAGTATGACGGCAAAGAAATCTTATTTTACTGTGATCCGCCCTATCACGGAGCAGAACAGTTTTACGATACTGGGAGCTTTGTTTTTGACGAGGAGCAGCATATAGCTTTGAGGGATTTGTTAGTTGGAATAAAGGGGAAGGTGATTCTTTCGTATAATGACTGTTCCTTTATCAGGGAAATCTATAGTGGAATGCATATGGAGAGCATCAGTAGGCAGAATAATCTTGCTTCACGACATGGGGCAGGTAAAGGCTATCAAGCCGTGGATGGACACAAAGACACCTCCACTATAAAACGGGCATAAGAGAATCTACTATCAGCGATATGTGTAATAATAACAGTAAAATGTTGGGCATAGAAAGCCTCAATCAAATATGCAAGGCTCTAAACTGTACAATAGAAGATAGTATCGAATATATACCAGAAGAAGAGCAGGATTAAAGCTTATTTAATTTTGGTTTAAAAATGGTTTTATTCGAATTTACATAAAAGTAAAAAGAGAAAGCGGGGATTATTTTAGGTCGCTTTCTCTTTTTGTCCCTGAAATTTCTAACGAGAAAATTAATGAAATTATTTTTGGCATTTTTTGCGCTTGCCTCCAACAATCGCAATTTATAAATGTTTTTCAAAGAAATTTTCAAATGAAAAATTTTGCCAAGTTATACGTTCGCATACAGATGGCGGGAAAAAGGTAAAAGGCCGCAAACATCAGATAGTGACAGACATAATGGGACATATCCTGCATATTGAGGAACATGGAGCTAACATACATGACACGAAGGCTGGTGGTCAGGCAGTTTAGGGCACACTCAAGAAATATCCAACGCTACAGGGAGTATGCGGGGATGGCGGTTACAGGAAGACCTTTGAAGAAGCAGCAGAGAAACTCGGTCTAAAAGTAGATATTTCAGAACGTATTAAGCCCGGATTTGAGATGCTTTCCAAATGGTGGCGGTAGAATGGACCTTTGCTTGGTTGAATGGCTCTTGCCGCCTTTCCAAAGACTACCAAATTACTATCGAATCCGCAAAAAACATCATCCTTAATCTCTCACATCGTTACTCTCTTGAATCGTTTGGACTAATTGTTTTGAGGCCTGGTTCTTAGAAAGAATAATAAAAAACCAATCAAAGATGCTTACAAAAAGTTCAGTATGATATGATGTGAACTTGGCTTAATCGGCAAGGAAATCGTAGCAATAGACGGTAGTAAATTTAGAGCAAGCAATAGCCGCAGCATATCAAAGTGAAAAAAAGATTGAAGAAAAATTGAAATATCATAGCGAAAAAGCCGAACAGTATTAGGATGCGTCTAGACTCCTGCGATAAAGAAGAATCCGAACATCCAAAATACACCAAAGGAGAATTGAACAAGAAATTAGAACCCATCCTCAATAAATTACAACTAACACCGGACTATGCTATAATATCTCAATGATAGTCATTGGAGATGATATTAGATGAGATACAGCACAGATTTAACGGATAAACAATGGGCGATAGTGAGAGAAATTGTAGGGAAGGAAAAACGCGGCAAGCACTTTGTAAAGCACAGTAAACGCGAACTTATCAATGCTGTTTTATATCTCAATAAAACAGGCTGCCAATGGGCGCTCTTGCCTAAAGACTTTCGGCCATACAAAACTGTTTCGTCATTTTACCATCGAGCCAAGCAATCAGGGCTATGGGAAAAAATCATGTCTGCCCTCGTTAAAAAAATCAGGAAAAAAGCAGGGCGTAAACCTGCGCCTTCCTACGCCATTATAGATTCGCAAAGCGTGAAAACCATGTATGCGTCTGATGAAAGAGGTTTTGATGGCGGCAAGAAGATAAAGGGCAGAAAACGTCATACCGTGACAGATACCATGGGCAATCTTCTTGCTGTAAAAGTTCATGCGGCAAATATCCACGATACTGTGGCAGGTGAGGAAGTTTTTAAGACCGCTTTTGCAAAATATCCATCTATCAAGGGTTGTACCGCTGACGCAGGTTATCGCAAGACTTTCGTAAATGCCCTAAAAATAATGGGTATCCCTGTTGACATTATCGAAAAAATTATGCCCAAGGGGTGGGCGGTATTACCCATTCGCTGGATAGTGGAACGAACCTTTGGTTGGGCGTGCCACTCCCGCAGGCTCTCTAAAGATTACGAGATTTCATGCGTGTCGGCTCAGAATATGTTTATGATTTCTCATATCGCTACGTTGCTTAGGCGTTTTTGAGGATGGGTTCTTAGAAAAGATAAATAATCATATGGTCGAACTAAAAGGTGTGAAAGAAGAAATTGCTCAAAACGGGACAATCTATGACACTGATAAAGATTTACGAATGATGAAAACAAACAGCAACGGTACAGACATTTGCCACAATGTTGGATATCCGTCTTCTATATGAGTAATAAACCAGCTATAGTTTCTTTGAATCTTAATAGTGTCAAAAAGTGGCTTTATAAAATGTATAATGTTTTTCACCCTTTGCAAAAATAGCACCTTTCAAGTTTGTTTATCCTTGTGTTATATAAATTAACTTACATATTCCTAATATTCCAAAAAAATGGGCACAGATCCTCGAAATCACATAAATTCAATATTTGAATAGGGCGTATATGAACACCGAATAAAAGCCGCAAGTCTTTTCTCGTCTTTGACGCCTAAAAACGCGAAATATAGAGTGTTGAAAAACCGCAACTGCTAACAATCCTAATGTTGCCTTGCGTTGTCAATAATCCTGACCCCACTAAGAAACGATGCAACGGTGTAAATTTTCAATCCCTAAGCTTATTTGGACACCCTCCTGGCACTTTTTTAAATGCATGTGCTTTTTCTAATATCTCTATCATTTTCATAAATATCTTTTCTTTTATGCCTGTTAGTCTGCGAAACTTCTCTTCTTCTAAATCTTTTATTAGTTTATACTTCATTTTTTCTCACTTTACCTTTTTTCTACATAATTTAATTTTTTTGAGGTTTTGAAAGAGGTCTAGTCTAAAACCATAAGAACAGTAATATTCTCAATATATTTGACAGCATCGCCAAATCTGTAAACTCCTATAATTATTAAAATCATCTTTGGTTTCATTAACTTCTCAAATAACAATCCAGCTTTTGCTGCTCAATTGCCAAAGATTATCATCATATAGAAGAGCATTTAACTTCTTCTTGAGATTATGTTGCCGTCAAAAATTATTTGCATCTTTCCGTTAATCAGTTGCGCTTCATTAAGACGGATAACATCTTTCTCATCATGTGATGCGCCTATATAATTTTGACTGCATTCATGAGTTTTTGTTAAAGTTCCGTCTATATACTCATAAACCGACCAATCATATCCTGCAATCCAGTTCCGGCATGCCGCCAAAAGCTGCTGGCGGTCTATATCTATTCTGGCAAAGCTCCAATCCGGAAATGGAGCTGCTTCAAATTTTTCTAATTCTTCATTCCACCCATATAAAACAAGTGATATGTCCATGCCTTGATTGTCTTGCCTATCAATAACTACTACGATATCCTTGTAACCATGGAAACGTATATCTATTATAAAAAAATTTTCCCATGCTATTGGAGACATCTTATTCATATTTTTTTGTAGAGATGATTACAAAGATTTCAATTTTACAGTTTTTTACAGCCCGATTTTCGTTTACTGGTGCACTATTAGATGATATACTATAATATTAATTGGCGTTGGATATAATACCGGATGATTCGCCTTTTGGTATTTCCAAACAAGTTAAATACGCACGGAGGGAAATATGATACCGGTCTACATATGTGATGATAACGAGAAAGAAAAGGAGCACCTGAACAAAATGGTTGAAAACCTCATTTTGATTCAGGATTATGATATGCAGGTGGTATTGGCGGCAGGAACACCGGAAGCAATACTTGCGCATAGACGAACCCACGCAAACCGGTCGGTATATATC
>JALQSN010000254.1:0-70435 GCA_023690525.1 Holotrichia oblita
CATCATGGAGAAGGTTAGCATATCATGGTTAAAACTCCTGAAATAAGGGTCCATTGACATATATTTCAGCATATCATTCATCCAGCCCATGTTCCACTTGAAATTAAAGCCCAGCCCGCCTGTATCCACGGGTTTTGTCACCCCGCCCCATGATGTAGATTCCTCCGCAATCATAAGGGCGCTTGGAAATTTCTCGAATACGGTTGCATTAAGTTGCCTTAAAAACTCGATAGCGTCAAGATTTTCCTTTCCGCCATATTTGTTTGGTATCCATTCCCCGTGAGGGCGGTTGTAATCCAAATACAACATACTTGAAACGGCATCGACACGCAGTCCGTCAAGGTGATATTCATCTAAATAAAACATTGCGTTTGAGATTAAAAAGGACTTTACTTCGGCTTTGCCCCAGTTAAAAACCAGTGTGCCCCATTCTTTATGCTCGCCCAGTCTAGTGTCGGCGTATTCGTATAGGCATTCCCCGTCAAATTTTGCCAACCCGTTTGCGTCCTTGGGAAAGTGCGCGGGAACCCAGTCCATTATAACGCCGATATCCGCGCGGTGGCACTTGTCGACAAGTTCCTTAAACTCTGCGGGAGTACCGTATCTGCTGTTTATCGAGTAGTATCCTACAACTTGATAGCCCCATGAACCGTCGAAAGGATATTCGCATATGGGCATCAGTTCTATGTGTGTGTATCCCATTTCCTTTATATACGGTATCAATTCGTCAGCCATTTCGGAATAGGTTAAATGTGTACCGTCTTCGTCTTGCTTCCATGAACCGAAGTGTAGTTCGTATATATTAACAGGCTTGTCGTACGGAGCGGTTTTATTTCTTTTGTTAATCCATTTGGCATCCTTCCATTTATAACTTAAATCCGCTGTGATTGAAGCGCTTTTAGGACGAAGTTCACTGTAGTACGCGTACGGGTCAGCCTTGAGGAAAATTTCTCCCGCCTCAGGTTCGATACTGAATTTATAATTTTGCCCGGGCTTCGCATCTTTGATGAATGCCTCCCATATTCCTGTGTTTGTGTGCTTATGCATAACTCCTTTGGTACGGTTCCATTCGTTAAAGTCGCCAACGGCGGACACGCTTTTCGCGTTCGGTGCCCAAACGGAAAATAAGTATCCGTTATTGCCGTCAACTGTCATACGTTTTGCGCCTAGCATATTATAACTTTCGTAGTTCTCGCCTTTATTAAACAGATACATCTGAAAATCGGTAAGCTGTGGTTTTATATCCGCTTTTTTACTTTTCATTTGTTAGTCCTCCTTAGATGCAGTATGCTTTTTATAAACAGTGCAAAATAAGCTCTGCTGTATTGGTTAATTTATACAATATACATGGTATTATAATATCAGAATTTAATTAAAATGTCTATACTTTTTATCAAAATTTTACACAAAATTAGCAATGTAACTTTCAGTAAAATTACTAAGAAATCCATATGGAATAGATTTTGTTGCTAACGGAGGGAGTAATTGATGTCTAAATATTTATGTAACATATGTAAAAATATTGGCAATAGTAATAATGTATGCAGGAGCGGTAACATATATAATGAAGAAATATAAAATGTAAATATTTTGTGAAAAGATATTGACAATTAAAGTGAAAAATGATATATTATTAGCACTCTGCCTGATAGAGTGCTAATCTATTTTTATCCGGAGGTGAACAGGGTGGATATAGACGAGAGAAAGCGGGCAATACTGAGGGCTGTGGTTGAAGGGTATGTTGAAAGCGCGGAGCCTGTCGGTTCAAGAAGTATTTCTAAGCTTAGAGATATCGGTTTGTCGGCGGCTACCATACGTAATGAGATGGGCGATTTGGAGGAAATGGGACTTTAGAGCGACCACATACCTCCGCGGGGAGAGTTCCGTCGCGACTTGGGTACAGGTATTATGTTGATGCTTTAATGCAACGGTACAGAATGACGGTTGATGATATTGACCAAATGCGGATTGTGATGGAGCATAAGCTAAAAGAGCTTGACGACATACTTCGGTATGCTTCCGCAGCGTTTTCACGCATTACCAACATGACGACTATTACGTCGTTGCCTAATCCGAATTACGGTAGTATAAAGAAGATAAAGCTGATAGAGATTGACGAGAACCATATTATGGCTGTTGTCGTTACGGATTCGGGGATAATTAAGGACAAAAAGCTACGCATTAAAAATGTTGTAGGAAGTGAACTTCTTGACAGGTTGAATGCTGTGCTTAACGAAAACTTAGCCGGAATGACGATGAATGAAATCAATATTTCCAATATAGTTAACATTCAGGGAGTTTTGGACGGCAATTACGATATGCTTTCGCAGGTTTTGGAATTTGTTTATGAAACCATACTTGAAAGTGACAATAACGGATTATTTTTAGAGGGCAGAGCCAATATTTTGAGATTTCCTGAATATAATGATATAGAAAAGGCGCAGGGAATACTTAAAGTGTTTGACGATAAAAAGTGTTTGGGAGAGGCGATGCAGGTTATTCCGCAGACGGATAACGTAAGTGTTATCATAGGCGGGGAGAATACAATTCCCGAACTTAAGGATTGCAGTATTGTGCTTTCAAAGTACAGTGCGGGAGAGAATATTATAGGTACTATCGGGCTTATCGGTCCGACAAGAATGGATTATTCCAAGGTTGTGTCAAAGCTTGAGTTCTTTACTCAGCATCTTACGGCGCGACTGACGGAGGAATTCGGCGAATACATTAAAATGGCTGATAAAGGAGGAGTTACCAATGAAAAAAGAGACCCGTAAAAATACAGAGGATATTGAAGTTCAGGAGGAGCATATGCGTGATATGCCTGAAAACGTAATTGAAGATACACAGATGGAGGACGTGCCGGAGGATAATCAAGCAGACGAAAAATCCGGAGGAGATGATGTTTCAAAGTTTGAACAGGAAATATCGGCAACGAAGGATAAGCTTTTGCGCATTATGGCTGAGTTTGAAAACTTTAAAAAGCGCACGTCTAAGGAGAAGGAAGAACTATTCAAAATGGGCGTGTGTGAAACTGTTTCAGCTATTTTGCCTGTGTATGACAATTTAGACAGGGCAATAAAGGCTTCCAATCTTTCCGAGGACGATGCGTTTTTGGTTGGGATAAAAATGGTGCAAAAGCAGTTTGACGATATGTTTGAGGCTATGGGCGTTACTGCCATAAAAGCTGTGGGGGAGGCGTTTAATCCCGATATTCACAACGCGGTAATGCATATTGAGGATGAAAACTTTGGGGAAAACGAGATTGCAGAGGAATTAATGCGCGGATATATGTATAAGGATAAGGTTATACGTCACAGCATGGTAAAGGTGGCGAATTGATGGATAAAATTTACTATCCGAATGAAGAAACAGTTTTGCAAGCGATTAAGGCTGATGAGCCTCTGTTGTTACTTGTCGCCTACGATGCCGGAAGAATGATTGTTTCGTGTATTGACGATGCAGGTGAGCATATCATACTTCTTAGACTGGCGGGTTTTGCTGATTTAGAACTTGATAATTATTTTAGGCTCGTTGTGAATAAAAGCGGAGCCGATTGGACGTTTGTGTGTCCTAACAATTACAAGGGTATTAATGATAAGTCGCGCAGAATAACAGAATTTTATAAGGATGGTTTCTCAATAATACCGCAAGCTCTCAGTGAAATAGGGTATTTTGTGGGAATAGATATTCCCAAGAGATATCAAAGACATATAATTCAATAAAAATAAAAGGAGGATGATATATTATGGGGAAAATTATAGGAATTGATTTAGGAACGACAAATTCATGTGTTGCAGTGATGGAAGGCGGCGAGCCTGTTGTTATTGCCAACGCGGAAGGGGCGAGAACTACCCCTTCGGTTGTTGCGTTTACGAAAGGCGGCGAAAGGCTGGTAGGTCAAGTTGCGAAGCGTCAGGCTATCACCAATCCCGATAGGACTATCTCATCAATAAAGCGTGACATGGGTACTTCAAGAAAGGTTGACATTGACGGGAAGGGATATACACCGCAGGAGATTTCGGCAATGGTGCTTCAAAAACTGAAGGCGGATGCGGAGAGCTATCTTGGAACTACTGTTACGCAGGCTGTTATTACTGTTCCTGCTTATTTCAGCGATGCGCAGAGGCAGGCGACGAACGATGCGGGTAAAATTGCGGGGCTTGAGGTTTTGAGGATAATAAATGAGCCGACCGGCAGCTGCGCTGGCGTATGGGTTGGACAAAGACCATGAGCAGAAGATTATGGTTTATGATTTAGGCGGCGGAACCTTTGACGTTTCCGTAATGGAAATAGGGGACGGCGTTTTTGAAGTTCTTGCGACAAGCGGTAACAACCGTTTGGGCGGCGATGATTTTGACGATAAAATTATAGATTATCTTGCGGACGAGTTTAAGAAGGAGAACGGAATTGATTTAAGGGGGATAAAATGGCGATGCAAAGATTGAAGGAAGCGGCGGAGAAGGCTAAAATCGAGCTTTCGGGTGTTACGACTTCCAACATTAACCTGCCGTTTATTACCGCAGATGCGAGCGGACCTAAGCATTTGGATGTAACCTTAACTCGTGCTAAATTCAATGAGCTTACCGCTGATTTGGTGGAAAAGACGATGGAGCCTACTCGCCGCGCGTTAGCTGATGCGGGGATTGAAGCGGGTAAAATTGACAAGGTTTTGCTTGTGGGCGGTTCCAGCCGTATACCTGCCGTGCAGGAGGCTGTTAAAAGGCTGACGGGGAAAGATCCTCACAAGGGAATTAATCCTGACGAGTGTGTGGCTTCGGGCGCGGCAATTCAGGCGGGCGTACTGGGCGGAGAGGTTGAGGATTTGGTTCTGCTTGACGTAACCCCTCTGTCGTTGGGTATTGAAACAATGGGCGGAGTATGTACAAAGCTGATAGAGAGAAATACTACAATCCCTACAAAAAAGAGCAATGTATTCACAACAGCGGCAGACGGGCAGACGAGCGTTGAGGTTCATGTTTTACAAGGTGAACGCGAGATGGCGGCGTATAACAAGACGTTGGGGCGGTTCAGCTTGACTAACATACCTCCTGCGCCGCGAGGAGTGCCGCAGATTGAGGTTACATTTGATATTGACGCGAATGGTATCGTTCACGTTGCGGCAAAGGATTTGGGCACGGGGAACGAGCAGAAAATTACCATTACGGCAAGTTCCAACCTTTCGGATGCGGACATAGAAAAAGCGGTTAAAGAGGCTGAGAAGTTCGCGGAGGAGGATAAGAAGAAGAAAGAAGAGGTTGACGTACGAAACACCGCGGACAATATAGTTTATCAGACCGAAAAAACGCTTACCGACCTTGGGGATAAGGTTACGGAGGACGAAAGGGCGGGGGTTCAGGCAGAGGCGGATAAATTAAAGGAAATGTTAAAGGGCGAGGCGTTTGATATTGAGGCTGTAAAGGCTCAAACAGAGGCTGTAAGCAAGAAGTTTTACGAAATTTCCGAAAAACTGTATAAAGATGCAAATCCCGGCGGAGCTGACGGAGCGGGATTTGACCCGAACCAGTTTGCGGGAGGCGGTGCAGACAGCGCGGGTGCGCAAAGTGACGACAGCGGAGAAAAGGTAGTGGACGCGGACTATAAAGTGGTCGACGACGACCAATAGTTCGGCACTCATAATCACGCAATCTGCGGTACTAACGGCGAGAAACAAGTATCCTCACGTATAATGTATACGCTCCGGTACTTGTCCTCTTGTTAGCACCGCATCTTATGCAATTCTGAGCGCCTTATGGTTAGATATAAATTTTCTAGCCTCATGGGGGTTATTCAATGGCTGATAAAAGAGATTACTATGAGGTCTTAGGCGTTTCAAAAGAGGCGGGGGCGGATGACCTAAAAAAAGCCTATCGAAAGATGGCTAAAAAGTACCACCCCGACTTGAACCCTGACAATAAAGAGGCTGAAAAGCATTTTAAAGAGGTTAACGAAGCATACGAAGTGCTAGGGGACGAGCAGAAACGCTCTATGTATGATCGATTTGGGCATCAGGGGGTTGACCCGAGCGCCGGAGGCGGTCAAGGCTACGGCGGATTTAACGGAGGCTTCGGAGGCTTTGGTTTTGACGATTTAATCAGTGATTTGTTTGGCGGCGGCTTTGGAGGTTCGTCACGCCGTCCGCAGGGGCCTAAACGCGGCAGGGACTTGCGGTGCAGGGTGGAAATTGAGTTCGAGCAGGCTGTGTTCGGAGTGGAGATGGAAATAGGCATTAATCGTCAGGAATACTGCGAAACATGCGATGGCACAGGTGCGAAAAGCGGAACTTCCGCATCAACTTGTCCTACCTGTAACGGAACGGGAGAGGTTAGGTATGTTCAGCGTACACCTATTGGGAGTATAACGAATGTACGAACCTGCGATGCCTGCGGTGGAAAAGGTAAAATTATCAAGGATAAATGTACCGAGTGCGGCGGAGACGGAAGGGTTAGGAAAGCACGAAAAATAGTTGTTAAAATTCCCGCGGGGATTGACCACGGGCAGACGATTTCGGTTACAGGAGAGGGTGACGTTGGCGACAAGGGCGCTTCACACGGGGATTTGTTGGTTGATGTTAAAGTAAAGAAACATAAGCTATTCGTAAGGCAGGGCAATGATATTATGTGCGACTTTCCTGTTACCTTTGTCGAGGCGACGCTGGGTGCGGAGGTTGAAGTGCCAACGCTTGACGGGAAGGTTAAATACAGCATTCCTGAGGGAACTCAGACGGGTACGGTGTTTAGGTTTAAGGGAAAGGGAGTTCCGCATTTGCGAGGGAGCGGGCGGGGCGACCAGTATGTTAAGGTGACGGTGGAAATTCCTAAAAATCTGAACGAGAAGCAAAAGGGGTTGCTTCGGGAGTTTGCGGAGTTGGTGGACGGAAGCAAGTACCATCAGCGCAAGACGTTTTTTGATAAAATGAAGGATGTGTTGGGTATATAAATTAAAAGGGGCGGATATTAAATCCGTCCTTTTTTTGTATAACGCACCAAATATGGCTTAAAAACATATGATGGTATTAAAAATCTTAGGAGTTGATTTTATGAATTGCAATTATCAATTGTCATATGTTATTAAGCAGGGAGATAATTTATATCACCTTGCCGGACATTATCAGACAACGGTTCCGGCGATACTTGCGCAGAATCCGGAAATTGACCCGTATAATCTTCAGGTCGGTTCATCAATAGTTATTTGTCCGGGTGAAAGTTTCGTAATGCAGTCAAACAATCACAATTCTCCGTCATGTCCGAATTTTGCCAGGCAAAGAGCTTTGGTTAACGATATGAGGATGGCGTGGGAGCAACACGTTTATTGGACACGGATGCTTATTATCAGTATTGCTGAAAGGCTGAATGATCAAAGTGCTGTTACAAACCGTCTTTTGCGAAATCCCAATGATATTGGAGGTATATTTGGCGGATATTACACTTCGGATATCGCAAGAAAAATTGCTCAGCTTTTGACGGAGCATTTACAAATAGGCGCGGCGCTTATAATCGCTTTGAGGGACGGCAAAACGGCAGAAGCTGATAATTTAAATCGTCAGTGGTACATAAACGCTGATAAGATGGCTGATGCGTTCAGCGGAATTAATCCCTACTACGATAGAGAAGAGCTGAAAAAGATGCTGTATACCCATCTTGATTTAACCAAGCAAGAGGTTGCTATGCGTCTTGCGAGAAATTATCCGGCGGATATTGAGGCGTTTGACAAAGTGGAAAAAGAAGCTTTGTTAATGGCGGATTATTTTACATCCGGAATTATGCGGCAGTTTCCGCAGAAATTTTAGTTAACAATCAAATATCAAACGGAGGATGCGCAATCCTCCGTTTTTTTAACGCAAATATATGTTTTGGTATCCCTGCATACAAGCCTAAAGAAATGAATATATATAGAAGGAGTACTAATGCTCCCTAAAAAAGCTAAGGAAGGAAGGAAAAACTGTTATGGAAGAGAGAAGACTTGTAAAGCAGACAACGCAGGGAGGCGTTGTTACACATAATGTTATAATGGAAAACAGGGAAAAAGTCAGTATTTCAGGAGTGGAGGATGTGGACAGCTTTGACGAGGAAACGGTGGTTTTATTTACCTCTCAGGGAATGCTTACGGTAAAGGGGAACGATTTTCGCATTAATAAGCTGAATGTGGAGAGCGGCGAGGTAATGATAGAGGGAGATATAGAAAGCCTGATATATTCGAACACGGAGAGGCGGGATGGAAGCGGATTTTTCTCTAAGCTGTTTAAATAGAGAGCATTGAAAATTGGCTAGACCACAAAAATCAAGAATAATTTTTAAACTTTTTCTTGTAGACTTGCTATGCAAACCATTGATTTATTTGATTTTTGTTTTCTCCAAAAACGTCGACTAGCGTACAGGGTTCCCGCAAAAGCGTTGCTTTTGTGGGAAAGAGGAGCAATTGCCCGAAACTACGAAGCTTTTGCCTGTAAGAACAAAACGAGTAAAAGGGCAAATTGTGACGACACGCTCCGTTTTTGAAGAATCTAACCTAATTTTCAACACTCTTAAATAATAGGTTAGGGAGGATTGCGTATAATGGAAACGACGCTTTGGATGCAGGCGGAATTTTTTGTTTGGTCGGCTGTGGCGGGGGCTATCGCTGCGTTTGTGTACGACTTATTTCGCGCGGGCAGGCGCATGGTAAAAACACGCGATGTAATGGTTAATGTTCAGGACGTAATTTTTTTGGTGTTATTAGCGCTTATCGTATTTGTTATGCCGCGTACAAAATAAACGGCGGAGAAATCAGATGGTACGGGTTGTTCGGCGTTGGCGCGGGTTTTTTGGTTTACAGAGTTATTGTCAAAGATGCGGTTGTTAAGGTTAGTGTCAAAATAGTGGGTTTTATAATATGGCTTTTTTTGTGGATGATAAAAATTATTCTTGCGCCCGTTGTTTTTTTGTATAAGTTGCTGAAAAAACCGGTCAATATTGTCGTGTGGTACACAAGCAGCGGAATGAAAAGAGCTTCGTCCGTTGTGAAAGTACGCAAAGAAAGAATTTCAAGGCATATTAAAGCCTCAAAAAAAGCCATGATGAAAAAATGAAATTTTGTTGACATTACAGTGAAAATAGTATATAATTGTAGTAATTAAAGAACTATAAGGTGGAATTTCCATTGCCGACCGAAAGAAAAAAGTCTTCGGGAATAAAACGGACGTTTAAACCGACGCTGATGATAAAGCGTATTGGTTTGATTGTTTTTGCCGTGTATGTGTGTTTTACGGTAGTAGAACAGCAGAAGAAAATTAATGAAAACAATACGCTTATGCAGGAATATACAAAAAAAATATCCGATGCGAATGCGGACAATTCGGATTTAAAAACTCAACTTGCGCAAATAGATTCTCCACAGTATCTAGAGCGTGTCGCCCGTGAAAAGTTGAAGCTTGCGAAGCCGGGTGACAGGATTTTTATAGATTCAGGAAAGGTTAAGTAATTCATATAAGTAATAAGATATAGACGTTGGCGGAAAAAAAGGAGGAAAATTTTTTAATGCAGGTTGAGGTAGGTTCGATTGTTGACGGTAAGGTTACCGGAATGGCGGCTTTCGGTGCGTTTGTCGAGCTTAAGGACAACGTGACGGGGCTTGTTCATATTTCCGAGGTTTCGTCGGATTATGTTGAGAATATTAAGGATTATTTAAAGGAAGGTCAAGAGGTAAAGGTAAAGGTTGTATCGGTTGACCCGAATGGGAAAATTGCGCTTTCCATTAAAAAAGCGCAGGAGGGTGCTGTGGTCAGTAGACCAAGTGCTCCTTATGCGGCGACAGGGCGGCTTTGGTTCCGGTAATTTTGGCGGGAATCGCGCTAAAAAGCCTTCGGGACCGTTGACGTTCGAGGATATGATGTCACAGTTTAAGCAGGCAAGCGATGAGAAAATGCAGGATTTAAAGAGGAATGTGGACGGGAAGAGGGGCCGCGGCTACAAACGCAATTTTTAAGGCTTGAAAATTACGCAATCTGCCGATGAAACTGCGGATAACAAAATCCTTAACGTAAAATATATACGTCTTTGGTGATTGCTCCTTGTTTCAATGGTGTCTTACACAATTTTCTGTGTCTTTATGACTATGTTTTTAATAGTAATAGAAGATGTTTCAAAACTAAATTAAGTCGTCAAAGGGGATTGCGGTACAGGCAATCTCTTTTCATAAACAGAGATTTAAATCCAACATAAGTTTCAAAGAATGGAGGTAATTTGTGTGAATGTTGATACTATTATGTGGCTTATAGCGGCGGTGGTGCTGTTGGTAGTTGAGGGGGTAACGATTAATCTCGTATCCGTTTGGTTTGCTATCGGGGCTTTGTGTCTGCGATTGGCGCATGCGTACTTTTTCGGCGCGGGGTTACTTGTTCAATGGATTG
This sequence comes from Holotrichia oblita, assembly GCA_023690525.1. Lineage (NCBI taxonomy): Eukaryota > Metazoa > Arthropoda > Insecta > Coleoptera > Scarabaeidae > Holotrichia > Holotrichia oblita. The sequence continues at coordinate 10,385 of JALQSN010000254.1, forward strand.
TGTTTGTGGCTGTTTCGCTGATTTTGGTTGCGTGCACAAGGAAATTCGCAAGAAAAGTTGCATCTCAAAAGAGCGCGACGAATTTTGATAGGGTAATTGGCGAGGTAGGAATTGTTTTAAAAACCATTGACCCTATTGAAAACAAGGGCGAGGTAAAGGTTATCGGGCAGATTTGGTCAGCCCGTTCCAAGAATGGCTCTACCATTGAGGAAGGGACCAGGGTGCGTATTCTTTCGGTTGAAGGTGTGCGTGTTATTGTTGAAGAAGAAAATAATTAAAATATAAAGGAGTGTTAGTTATGTGGTTTTGGGTTATTTTAGGTATCGTTATTTTGCTTGTTATTGTGAGAAACATTAGAATCGTACCTCAGGCGCGGGCGTACGTTATTGAGCGTTTGGGCGCGTATAGCGGCACATGGAGCGTAGGACTTCATTTTAAGGTTCCGTTTATTGAAAAAGTTGCTAAAATTGTATCGCTTAAAGAGCAGGTTGTTGATTTCGCGCCTCAACCCGTTATCACAGCAGATAATGTTACCATGCAGATTGACACGGTTATATATTTTCAGATTACAGACCTCGCTTATATACATATGGCGTTGAGCATCCGATGTCGGCTATAGAAAATCTTACAGCTACCACTCTTAGAAATATTATCGGCGATTTGGAACTTGACCAGACATTAACTTCAAGGGATACCATTAACACGAAAATGCGCGCGATTCTTGACGAGGCGACTGACCCGTGGGGAATTAAAATTAACCGAGTAGAGCTTAAAAACATTCTTCCTCCGCGCCAAATTCAAGAAGCGATGGAAAAGCAGATGAAGGCGGAGCGTGAGCGCCGTGAAGCCATTCTTCGCGCAGAGGGCGAGAAGAAGTCGGCGATATTGGTTGCGGAAGGGCAGAAGCAGTCCGTGATTCTAAACGCGGAGGCGGACAAACAGTCACAAATATTAAGCGCGGAGGCGGCAAGAGAAGCGCAAATCAGAATTGCGGAAGGTGAGGCTGAGGCTATTCGTCAGGTTCAGGAGGCTACCATGGCGGGACTTGAGATGCTTAACAAGGCAAACCCGAAGCAAAGCGTAATTGCGATAAAGAGCCTTGAGGCATTTGCGAAAGCGGCAGACGGCAAGGCTACAAAAATTATTATTCCGTCTGAAATTCAAGGAATTGCAGGCTTAGCAGGCATTAAGGAGATAATTAATAAGGATTAGCATGAAAGTATAAGGCGCAGGAAATTATGTGAGATGTCGTTGAAACAAGAGGCAAGGTACCGGAGCATATTGGTATATGTGAGGATACTTTATGCTCGCGGTTTCGACGGCAGATTGCGTGATTTTCAAGCCGTAGGGGGATTAATATTGTCAGGGCACAGTAAATGGTCAACGATTAAAAACGAAAAAAGGGCGCGGTGGATGCCCAGAGGGGTAAAATTTTCACAAAAATAGGCAGGGAGATAATGGTTGCCGTGAAAGGACGGAGGCGCAGACCCTGATTCTAATTCAAAACTGCGTGACGCGATTGCGAAGGCAAAGACGAATAATATGCCTAATGACAACATTCAACGCAGTATAAAAAAAGCTGCGGGAGAGGCTGATTCGAGCAATTATGAAGAAATAGTGTATGAGGGGTATGGTCCGTCGGGCGTTGCGGTTATTGTAGAAACGCTGACGGATAACCGTAACCGCACCGCGGGCGATATGCGGCACTATTTCGATAAGTTCGGCGGGAATTTAGGGCAGACGGGTTGTGTCGGGTTTATGTTCGACCGCAAGGGAGTTATAGTTATAGAAAAAAGCGGAAATATTGATGAGGACACGGTTATGATGGATGCTTTGGACGGCGGAGCGGAGGATTTTGCCTCAGAGGACGAGTGTTATTCGGTTACCACACTTGTTTCGAATTTCGGTAGCGTGCGCGAATATTTGGAAGGCAAGGGTTACGTCTTCGCATCAGCAGAGGTGGAGTATGTTCCGCAAACGATGACGGAATTAATTAACGAAGATGATATAAAAAATATGACAAGATTGATAGAGCATTTAGAGGACTGTGACGACGTGCAGAATGTGTTCCATAATTGGAGCGAGGAATCATAGAAAGGATTGGTTATATATGACGAGAAAATGGTTGTAACACGCTTATTTTGTTAACAGAATTAGTTATTATCGGACTGATTTTGTGGGACTACAGGCGGTTTATTATTGATACATACTTTTCGGCGAAGGGTTCCGCGCTGAAGTTATTAAATAAGAGGAACGCTCTAAATTAGATTAGATGTAGAGGGATAAGGATATGCCAAAAATACTTCATTGCGCCGATATGCACTTTGATTCCCCGTTTACGGCGCACTTTACCGCCGGAGAGGCGGAAATGCGGCGGGAGGATATGCGGGAAACATTTTCGAGAATAATTGAATATGCCGGGAATGTGGATATTATGCTTATTGCAGGCGATTTGTTTAATAGTTCTATGGTTTCTCGTGAAACCATTCATTTTTTAGTACGCAAATTTAGTGAGATACCGAATGTGCATATATTTATAACCGCCGGGAACCATGATAGTTTGACCAAAAATCCGTATTACAGCACTGTTGACTGGGGAAGTAATGTTTATATTTTCGGAAGGGATATGGAGTTTAAAGAGCTTGAGGAACTGAATACCCGTGTGTATGGGGCAAGTTTCGGGAAGCCGCACGAGGATGAGTGCCTTTTAAAGGATTTTGAGATTGATAAAAGCAAAACCAATATTCTGCTAATGCACGGAGATGTGGTAAGCAGCGGACATCCGAGTCGGTATAATCCAATCACAAAACAGCAGATAGAAACTTGCGGAATGAACTATGTGGCGCTTGGGCATAAGCATGAATACAGCGGGATAAACAGGGAAGGCGAGGTATATTGGGCGTACAGCGGCAATCCGGAAGGACGTGGCTTTGACGAGTGCGGGAAAAAGGGCTTTGTTTTCGGAGAGGTGTCAAACGGTGCGGTATCACTTGAGTTTGTGACGTGCTCTAAGCGGAATTGTTATGAAACGTTGGTTGACGCGGGGCTTGCAGGTAGCGACAACGAGGAACGGGCGGATTATATATTAAGCGAGGCGTTGAAGCACGGAACAGCTGATGATTTGTACAAGATTACTTTGACGGGGGAGGTAATCCCTGACTTTCCTGTTAATGTTGAGGTTTTAAAGAGTAAGCTGAAAAGCTCGCTGTACTATTTAAAACTGATTGACAGCACAATTACCGCTTTTGATTATGATGAAATAGCGAAGGAAACGTCGATGCGCGGGCAGTTTGTTCGGTATATGATGGAAAGGATATATTCATCAAACGGAGAAGACCGCGAAATTGTTGAGAGGGCGCTAAGAGCAGGATTATTTGCTATGAGGGGTTAATATGCAAATTAATGAGATTAACATTCGGAAATACGGAAAGTTTAATAAATTTTCCCTTCAGTTTAAAGAGGGGTTTAATATTGTATACGGAGCGAACGAGGCAGGAAAGTCTACCATACATTCGTTTATTAAGGCTATGTTTTATGGGCTTAAAAGCGGAAAGCGGGCAGTGACGGGAAAAAGATTCAAGCAAGCGAGCGTGTAAGATATATGCCGTGGGACGCGGCGGATATGGGCGGGTCGCTTGTGTTTTCTCACGAGGGGGAAGGCGTGCTTATACAGCGAATCTTTAAAAAAACTCAGTCAGCGGATACTGTTAGCGTGACAAAGGCTGTTACGGGCGACAGTATAGATATAAAAGGCAATGAAAGCATTGGCGAAGTTTTATTCGGTATTCCGGAGGGTATGTTTGAAAAAACTTTGTGGATTAAGCAAAGCGGAACATATATGGGCGGAAGTGATGAGGAGATAACAAAGCGGCTTATTAACATGGTACACACCGGGGATGAGGATGTTTCGCATGAGAGTGCTGTGTCAAAGTTAATGAACGAAGAAAAGGCGCTTAAAGCGCGGGACGGCAGGGGCGCGCGGGGCGTAATAGATGTTTTGCAGGCGGAGCGGGAGGAACTTTTAGCTGCCAAGTTGCGTTTGGAAAAAAAACAGCAAACGCTAAAGGACTATGAGGAGCAATCTAAAAGGCTTAAAGAGCGGACAGCGGAGAGCATTAAGCAGATAAACAATTACAAAAAACTGCGCGAAGTATCTGAAATTTGGGATATTGAAAAAAGATTGACTGATGTGCGTAAGAATCGCGCCAGAATTGAAGAACTTAAAAATTCTGATGAGTATAAGAAGTATATCGGTGTTTCGGACGAATTGAAGGAAGATATTAGAAACAAGAATTTTTTGCTTGAGCAATATACACATGAAATGGAAAATTTGCAGGATAGCAGTGATTTAGATGGAAGACTGACAGGATATTATAAAAAAGCCGGCATAGGATACGCGGTTACTGCTATCGGGACTTTAACTGCTGTTTTAAGTGCTGTTTGGCTGGCGCTAACTTTAATTTAACGGAATTATTCCGGTAATAGTTTTGGGGCTTGTGGTTACTTTTTTTGGTACAATGAATATAAGAAGGAATAATAGCGAAGCAAGAGGGGTAAAGCAAAGACTGTCATCATTGATGAGAATAAAGCAAAAAGATTTGAAGAAATAAAGGAAATTAAGACACAGGTTGATGCGATATATGCTTCTTTAGATGTGAAAAGCTATGCGGAGTTGCTTGACAAATGCACGGCGGCGCAAGGGATAGAAATGGAAATCAAACTGATTGAGGATAATATAAGCTCTGTTTTGGGGGATGAGAAAGAGGAGGAATTGGAGGCAAGGATAGAAAGCGCTAAAATAAGCGCTCCGATGGTAGGTAAAAAAATGACGAGAGAAGAAATAGACAGTAAGCTAAACGAACTTCAGGCAGAATATGCGGGGGATTTAGAAAAATTGAAGGATATTTCGCGGGATATAAATATGTTATTTGCAAATGAGCCTTCTATTGCTGATGTTCAAACCCATTTGGAGAAGAATGATGAGGATATGCTTGATGCAAGTAAACAGTTATCCGCGGTGGTTATGGCGAGGGAGTATGTAGAAAAAGCGTTCTCGGATATGCAAAGCGATTTCGGACCGAAGCTTAACGAAAAGGTAAACGAGGTAATATACAGGCTTACGGACGGCAGGTATCGCGAGCTTAAGGTTTCCGAAAAATATTCGGTCAGCGTAATGACAGACGGTTCTTTGCGTTCGGGGGAGTATTTGAGCGACGGGACATATGACCAGATATATTTTGCGCTTAGGATGGGAATTATCGGCTTGGTATGCCAAAACAGAGGAATATTATTTTTAGATGATACATTTATTCAGTATGACGATAACAGGCTTGCCGAGGCGATGAGTTTTATAAACCAACTGTCTGCGGATATGCAGGTGATTATGTTTACCTGTCAGAAGCGGGATGTGGAAGCGGCAAAAAAACTTGGCAATGTTAAGGTTATAAATATATAAGAGGAGAGATAGTATGAGTGCGGTTATTGTTAATCAGATGGGTGAAATTAAGATTGCCAATGATGTTCTCTCAAAGCTTGCAGGGTATGCGGCTACCTGTTGTTACGGAGTGGTCGGCATGGTCGCGAGGAGCGGGAAGGACGGAATTGCAAAGCTTTTAAAGATTGAGGGTATGAGCAAGGGCGTTAAAACCAAGGTAACGGACAGTGCGCTTGATATTGATTTGCATATTATGGTGGAGTATGGTGTTAATATAAATACTATTGCGCAAAGTATAAAAAATAACGTAACTTATCAGCTTGAAAGAGTGACAGGGCTTGAAGTTAAGAATGTTAATATACATGTTGAAAGCATACGTGTAGGGTAGTTTGAAATGAAATCACGCTACAGTAGCGGCGCTAACTGCGAGCAACAAGTGTCCTCACGTATAACGCATACGTTCCGGTACTTGTTCTCTTGTTAGCACCACACTGCACGCGATTTGATTTCAAACTAGGGTTTTGCGGTTTTGAAGGAAAGTGCGGATAAGGGAGGAAAAATAACTTGAAACGGGTGATTGACGGCGAACAGCTTAAACTAATGATAAAATCGGGCGCAAATAATCTTGCCAATCAGATAAAGCCTATTAATGATTTAAACGTTTTTCCCGTGCCGGACGGCGACACGGGAACAAATATGTCTAAAACATTTTCCGCGGCTTGCGGGAGGCGGCGATTTTGCTCGAAAGCGGTAATGCGGGGGATATATTAAACGCTTTGGCATCCGCATCGCTTCGCGGCGCTAGGGGGAACTCCGGGGTTATACTGTCGCAGGTGATTCGGGGTATTGCGAAGGCTTGCGAAAATTGCGCGGAGGTTGACGTTGCTTCTGTTATGGAGTCCGCTGTACAGAGCGCGCAAACTGCGTACCGCGCGGTTATGAAGCCGACCGAGGGGACGATTTTAACGGTTGTGCGCGAGATGGGAGAGTTTGCGCAGGAGAATTATGAGAATTATGAGGATGTAGAATTATTTTTAAGGATATTATCCTTGCGGGGCTTAGAAGCCTTGAGAACACGCCTAATTTGCTTCCTCAGCTAAAGCAGGCGGGAGTTGTGGATGCGGGCGGAATGGGGCTGATGGTTATATTGCAGGGCGCGCTTTACGGTCTGCAGAACCAAAAGCCGATCGAAATTTTAGACACTAAGTTTGAACTTTATGCGCAGACGGAAATTAAAAGCGAGCCAAGCGTTGATATTAAGTTTATATATTGTACGGAATTTATCATTAACAAATTTAAAAACAGGCATGCCAATCAGTTTCAAGCCGCGATAGAAAATAAGGGGGACAGTGTTCTTGTAATTGAGGACGATGAGATTGTTAAGGTTCATATACATACGAATGTGCCGGGATTCGTAATGCAGCAGGCGGTGAAGCTGGGCGAGCTTACTAATATTAAAATCGATAATATGAAATATCAGCACAGTGAAATTTTAAACGCGAGTGAAGAACAGAGAACAGAAAAGGAAAGGGAAACTGATTTAAGCAATTTAAAGCTCAAAAAATTTGGGTTTGTGGCTGTCGCGGCGGGGGAAGGGCTAGCCGGACTGTTTGCCGATATGCAGGTTGACGTGGTGGTTGAGGGCGGTCAGACTATGAATCCCAGCACGCAGGATATTTTGGATGCAGTGGAAAAGGTTGAGGCGGAAACGATATTTATTTTGCCTAACAATAAGAACATTATACTTTCGGCGAAGAGGTAGAGGGCTGACGGAAAAGCAAATTGTTGTTATCCCTAGCAAAAGTGTGCCGCAGGGTTTTACCGCGTTGTTCGCGTTTAGCGGGGAAAATGATACAGACACAAATAAAGAAGCCATGATTGAGGCGATGGGGAGGATTAAATCGGGGCAGGTGACCTATGCCGCGAGGGACTCCGTAATTGATGACAAAGAAATCAGCGAAGGGGATATCATGGGTCTTTCGGACGGTGATGTTAAAATTGTGGGAAGCAATTGCGCTGAGGTGTGCAAGGATTTGATTGAAATGCTGACAGATGAGGACAGCAGTATTATCTCGGTGTACTACGGCAAGGATGTTTCGGAAGAAGAGGCAAACGCGTTAAAGGATGAAATTGAGGGGAAATATTCGTTGTGTGATTTTTTGTTTTACAGGGGAAATCAGGAGATATATTACTATATAGTATCAGTGGAGTAAAGTGTTGCGGCTTGCAATATCACGCTACAGCAGCGGCGTTAACTGCGAGTTCCAAGTGTCCTCGTGGGGAAGCCCCCACCGGCAAATCGCCGCGAGTTTTAATCAGCACTATGCCTTCGCGGTGAATAAACGCACGAATGTGCGCGGTGCTTATCCCCTTGTTAGCGCCACACTGCACGCAATCTTGCAAGCCTTATAGTTTGATATGAGCAAAACTCAGATGTTTTTAATTTTTCGGTTGTAGGTGAGCGAAGATGTAATTGTCATAAACGCACAAAGTAATTTTCACCCATTTCCAAGAAAAATTTAAAATATCTGAGTTTTGCTATTCTATATTTTGATTTTGGAAAGGAGGTGTCTGTATTGCAATTAGACGACAAAGTTACCGCCATCAAGGGAGTGGGAGAGGCAAGCGAGAAGTCTGCTTTTGACAGGTTGGGGATTAACAATATTCGCGACCTTCTTTACTATATGCCCAGGGAGTATCAGGACAGGAGCGGGATGAAGGATATAGCCGACCTGTATGAAAGCGAGGAAGCGACTGTTAAAGCGCGGGTGGCGACGAACGTATCTTCGTTCAGGGTTCGCGGTAAGGTGTCGTATTCCCGCACGAAGGTAATGGATAAAACGGGAATTTTGGATATTGTGTGGTTTAATATGCCTTATCTCAGCAGTAAACTGCTCAAGGGTGAGGAGTATATATTTTTTGGCAAGACAAAGAGAAACAAAAACGGTAAGCTTGAGATGTTAAATCCTGTGTTTGAGAAGTGCGGCGAGAGTTCAAGACGTACACTCGGGATTGTTCCTATATATCCTCTTACAGTGGGGCTTAGCCAGAATAAGATACAGGATATAATTTTTAAATGTTTAGATCAGATAGAGCTTGATATGGATGAAACTATACCTGATGGAATTCGGGAGCAGTATGAGCTTTTGGACATAAGCGCCATGATAACAAATATACATATGCCCGACAATTTGCAGGTGTTTGACAAGGCACGAAGGCGCCTTGTTTTTGAGGAATTTTTATTTCTTCAGTTGGGGCTTGGAGTTATGCGTGAAAAAAAATCCGATGCGAAATGCCGGGCGTTGCGTAATGTAAAGTGTGTTGCAGAATTCGCTAAAGAACTTGATTTTGATTTGACAAACGCACAAAAAAGAGTTATAAACGAGATTTGTGCGGATTTGCGGATGGACAAGCCCATGAACAGACTGGTTCAGGGTGATGTGGGGTCGGGCAAGACGGTAGTCGCGGCGGCGGCAATGTACGCGGCAGTGCAGTCGGGTGTTCAGACTTGCATGATGGTTCCGACCGAGATTTTGGCGGAGCAACATTATTATAATCTCTCTAAGTTGTTTGATAAATTCGGAATTAATGTTGTTTATCTGACGGGCGGGTTATCTCCGAAACGGAAGGAAGACACCCTTGACGAGATAAAATTCGGCACGGCAAATATTGTTATAGGAACTCATGCTCTAATTACGCAAAGGGTGGAGTTTCACGATTTGGGACTTATTATTACGGACGAGCAACATCGCTTCGGCGTTAAGCACCGCGCGGCGCTTGCGGGCAAGACGAAAAACGCGCATACGCTGATTATGACCGCAACTCCCATTCCGAGGACGCTGGGGCTTGTGGTGTACGGCGATTTGGATGTTTCGGTGCTGGACGAGCTTCCTCCGGGCAGAAAAAAGATTGAAACATACGATGTGGATGAAAAAATGCGTCCGAGGATTAATGAGTTTATAAAAAAACACTTAAATGAAGGCAGACAGGCATATATCGTGTGTCCGTTGATTGAGGAAGCCGAAACTGCAGATTTAAAAGCCGCCAATCAATATGCTGAAAAGTTAAAGAAATCTGTATTTAAGGAGTACAGAGTTGAGGTTATGAACAGTAAAATCAAGGGTGATGAAAAAGAACGTATAATGCGGGAATTTATGGATGGGAATGTAGATGTTTTAGTTTCTACTACCATTATAGAGGTTGGTGTTGATGTGCCAAATGCCACCATAATGGTGATTGAAAACGCCGAGAGGTTCGGGCTGTCCCAGCTTCACCAGTTAAGAGGAAGGGTAGGGCGCGGGCACCACCAGTCTTATTGTATATTGTTTAATCAGGTTGATAAGGATGTTACACGTGAGCGTATGGCAGTAATGGCCGAAACCAACGACGGTTTTAAAATAGCCGAAAAGGATTTGGAAATTCGCGGACCCGGCGAATTTTTCGGCACTCGGCAAGACGGGTTGCCGGAGCTTAAGATAGCCAATTTGTTCACGGATATGGATGTTCTCGCCGAAACACAGAAAGCGGCGCATAAAATTATTTCGGACGATCCTCGGTTAGAGATGGAGGAGCATAAGTGCATGAGAGATAAAATAGAGGATATGTTCAGCAGAATAGGCGATGAATCGATAATGAACTAACACTTCGTTTTACAAGAGGGTCTCTTGGCAAGCCTGCGACCCCTTTGTATATCCCCTCGCAATGCGCGTGCTGGACGCGTTGCGCATTGAAAGGTGCAACTGCGACTGAATAAATCCGACTACGTTGCAGAATTAAACCCGCGTTGTCGCAGGGCTTCATATAACAGTACCGCGCAGGCGTTAGAGGCGTTAAGTGACTGTATTTCTCCGCGCATGGGGATTTTAACTAGGAAGTCGCAACTTTCCCGCACAAGGCGGCTCATACCCTCGCCTTCAGCGCCGATAACAACGGCGATTGAGCCCTTTAAATCTGTTTCGTAGTGCGTTTTTTGCGCACTGAGGTCTGTGCCTACAATCCATAATCCTGATTTTTTCAACTTTGCTATGGTTTGGGCGATGTTCGCCACCTTTGCGACGCGGGTATATTCCACCGCTCCGGCGGAGGTTTTCGCAACGGTTGATGTTAAGCTGACACTCCGGTTTTTTGGGATAATAACGCCGTGCACTCCCGCGCCGTTAGCGGTGCGGAGTATACTGCCCAAATTGTGCGGGTCGGTTAGGTTTTCGCATATCACAATAAAAGGCGGTTCATCTTTATCCTGCGTCGCTTTAAGTATATCTTCAACTGAAGAATATGTATGCGCGCGACATATGCGGCAATTCCTTGATGGTTGGCGTTTTCCGTTAGTTCGTCTAGCTTTTTTTTGTTGACGAACTGAAATGTTATATTGTTTTGTTTGGCTATGTCAATAATTTTCTGCGCGGAAGCAATGCCTTGCTGCAGAAGGATTTTGTCTATCTCGTGCTCCGCTTTAAGCGCTTCAAGCACAGGATTGCGCCCGTAGATTATATTTTCCATATATTCACATTCTTTCTTGGTTACAAGCAAAATTCAGATATTTTAAGTTTTTCTGAGATATAGGCGAAAATTACTTTGCGCGTTTATGTATTTATATCAACGCTCGCGAACACACGAAAAACTTAAAATATCTGAATTTTGCTCTTTTCTAGGAGTATATCATATAATGCAAAAAAAAGAAACACCATAATTTCGATGATGTTTCCGAATTTTTAAAAATTTTTACTCCATTGTTTTGCCTAAGAATCCCGCCGCAGATTGAGCAAGCTTGGTTTCAACCTCGCCGACGTTTTGGTTTGGCTCATTGACCAAAAATACAACAGAGCCGATGGTGTCACCTTCAAATATGATAGGAGCGATAACACCGGCAAGATATTTATCTGTGCCGTCGGCCACCTGTATCTTTTTCTCGCCCGGTTTCGCGAGAAGGATAACTTTGTCCTCCATAGCCTTTTCAAGGTCATTTGAAACCTTCTTTTCGGCAAGTTCCTTTTTGGGAGCGCCGGAAACTGCTATGATATTATCTTTGTCAGTAATGCAAATAGGTAAACCGCTCGTTTTTGATAATGTTTCGGCGTACTGAGTGGCGAATGTGCCAAGCTCGCCGATGGGTGAGTATTTTTTAAATATTACCTCGCCGTCCTTATCCGTGAATATTTCAAGCGGGTCGCCCTCTCTAATTCTCATTGTTCTTCTTATTTCTTTGGGTATTACAACACGACCGAGGTCGTCTATTCTTCGTACTATTCCGGTAGCTTTCAAGTCACTATACCTCCCATGTATATGATTTACATAAATAGTATGTTTTAAAATGCCAAAAAATATTCAAAATTTACATAAAATTTGACACATATATTTTGATTTGATATTAGTTTGCGCGTTATTGCTTTACATATTCGTAATTTATGGTATAATAGTTTTATCTTAGTGAGCAAAGCGAGCTTAGATAAACTTATACCATACCCTTAGCGATTGCGGAGCAAAGTGAACGCAGAGCTTAGTAATATGGTATAATATCATATGCATGGTTCGTAATTTAAAAATTAACAGAGCAGGTATTATGCGTTAAGTGCCGTGGAATGGGAGTAGAGTCCGCGGACGAAAAGCCGTATTTAGGCTTACGATATAATGCTTCATCCGCTGTTACCATATCGGGAAAGTTAGCTCTCCTTTTTATGTGTACAGCATATTTTAAAAGGAGAGATTTTTATGCGCGAAATTAAAAAACATTTATTGGTTATTGTTCAGATTGGCTTGCTTATGGGGTTAGCTTTGGCTGTGCGCTTTGCGTTCGCTCCGATTATTTTCGTGGGGGCAACGCAGGTTAGGCTTAATTTTTTCAACATATTTTCACAAATGATACCGATATTATTCGGGCCTGCGTTGGGCGCGGTTTCAGGCGGATTGATTGATGTGTTGGGATTTTTGACTTACCCGCAAGGAGGATATATTCCCGCAATGACAGTTGTTGCAATTGTAAACGGCGGACTTACGGGAATGTTGTGGACTATAGCGGGAAAGCTATTTAGAAATAAGTTAAATTTCCTAAAGATGCTGATTGCAATACTGATAACCGACATTATAGTTACGGCAATAAATACATGGGTGCTGATATTATTTGTGCCGACTATGAATAATGAAGTTTTTATTCTAGCGCTTGCTCCTAGGTTGCTGATAGCTATTCCTATGGCGGTGCTGAAATCGTATATTGTGTCAATTATGTACAATTTATACAACAAACATATTAGGGGTGCTGGCAAATGAACTACAATGAAGCATTAGACTACATACACGGTACGTTAAAGTTCGGCTCGAAGCTGGGGCTTGAAAATATACGGTATTTGCTGGGTATGATGGGAAATCCGCAGGAGAAACTTAAAATTATTCATGTGGGCGGAACTAACGGAAAAGGTTCCGTCTGTGCGTATTTGAGTGAAATTTTAAAGCGGCAAGGTTATAAAACAGGAATGTATACATCTCCGTATGTGGAGGAATTTTGCGAACGTATACAGATTAACGCTAAGTATATCAGTCGTGATGATTTGGGGAGTTATACCGAAAGAGTAAAGGGATATATAGACCAAATGGTGAAGGACGGGAAAAACCACCCGACGGAGTTTGAGATAGTAACAGCGATTGCATTGTTGTATTATTACGAACAAAAGTGCGATTTTGTTGTATTAGAGGTTGGCTTGGGAGGGGAACTGGACGCGACAAATGTTATTGAAAGCCCCCTTGTTTCGGTTATAACAAGTATATCGCTTGACCATATGGAATATTTGGGCGAAACGGTAAAGGAAATCGCGGAGACCAAAAGCGGAATTATTAAAAAAGACAGCGTTGTTGTGAGTTATCCTATTCAGGAAAAGGATGCTGAAGAAGTTATTAAGACTAAGGCACAGGATATGGATGCAACATATGTGTGTCCGTCTATGGCGGATATAGAAATAAGAAAAATGGATATTTCAGGTACGATTTTTGATTATAAAAATTATCGCAACTTAAAAGTTAAAATGCTTGGTGAACATCAGGTGTATAATGCTGTTACGGCAATTGCGGTAATTGAGAGTATACAGGATTTTTACGGTATTGACGTATCATACGAAAGTATTTACGAAGGGCTTGCGGATGCGGTAATTCACGGCAGGTTTGAGGTTATCGGGAATGACCCGCTTGTTATAATCGACGGGGCGCATAACTATTCGGGAGTTATGGCGTTTGTAAATTCCGTGGAGGAGTACCTTTATAATGAGAAAAAAATATTTATCATTGGTATGCTTAAAGACAAGGAGCATAAAAAGTGCATTAAGGAGCTTGCGAAAGCCGCTGATGTGATTATAACGGTAACGCCGGACAATCCCCGCGCGCTGGATGAATTAGAGCTTGCGCGTGAGGCAAAGGAGTATATTTCAAACGTTTATGTCGCGCAGGATAAATATTCTGCACTGGATAAAGCGCGGCAGTACGCCGGTGAGGACGGCGCGGTTTGCGTATGCGGTTCGTTGTATTTAATTGGCGGACTTAGGGGGAATTTGACGAACGATTACAGGGAATAAATGGAGGAATTTACCAAATCAGAAGCGAATATATACTTTTCGGGGAGTATGTGAATGCGGAAAATTTTGTGGTCTAATCAATTTTCATCATTTACAGTCCTGTAGTATGCTGCGAGGAGGTATTGGCTTATGAAGATAAGGCTTGAAACAATTCAAAAAACGTTGATAGTAAAGCTGGAAGGGGAGATTGACCATCACAGCGCGGGCGAAATCAGAGACGCTGTGGATAGGGAAATAAGCTTAAAAAAGATAAAAAACTTGATATTTGACTTTGACAAGGTTACTTTTATGGACAGTTCGGGAATAGGGGTAATTATAGGCAGGTATAAGCAGATTCAGGCGCAGGGGGGCAAAACGCTGATAATAAGGGCGAAATCGCAAGTGGACAGGATGCTTGAAATTTCAGGAATTAAGAAGATTATAGATACTAGCGGAAAAGATATAGCACTATAGACCGGTTTACGATATCACGCACATTGCGGTGCTAACCTGGCAAACGAAGTGTCCTCGTGGGGAGCCCCCACCGGCAAATCGCTGCGAGTTTAATCAACTCTATGTTTTAGCGGCGAAGTAACACACGAATGTGTGCGGTACTTGCTCTCTTGTTAGTGTCGCACTGCACGCAATCTTGTAAACCTTATAAAAAGAGAAAATTTGCAAATTTTTGGAGGGGTATGGATGGAAAACTATATGCGGCTTGAGTTTCCAAGCAAGAGCAGTAATGAGAGCTTCGCGAGGACGGCGGTGGCGGCGTTCGCTCTTCAGCTTGATATGACTGTGGAGGAGATGGCGGATATTAAAACCGCGGTCAGCGAGGCGGTTACCAACGCGATTATTCATGGCTACAAGGATATGAAGGGCGTTGTTACGGTAACGTGCAAAATTATGGATAAACAGATTGAGATTATAGTAGAGGACACGGGAGTAGGGATAGAGGACGTATATCAAGCCCGACAGCCGCTTTTTTCGACCGGTGTGGAGGACGAACGTAGCGGAATGGGCTTTACTGTGATGGAAACCTTTATGGACAAGCTTGAAGTTGTGTCAAAGGCAGGCGAGGGCACGAGGGTAACGATGACTAAGAAAATTCAAAGGGATGAAGCCTAGCATGAGTGAAACAACGCAAGCCTTTGATGTAACCGAACTTTTAGTACGGGCAAAAAACGGAGATAAAGAAGCGGAAAATGAGATAGTACAAGTAAATATGGGGCTTGTTTGGAGCGTTGTAAAAAAGTTCTATAACCGAGGGCATGAAGCCGAGGATTTATTCCAGATAGGTTGTATAGGACTTATCAAGGCTGTGCAAAAGTTTGATATGTCCTTTGACGTAAAATTTTCTACATATGCCGTTCCTATGATAATGGGCGAGATTAAGCGGTTTATCCGTGATGATGGGATTATAAAGGTAAGCCGTAATTTAAAGGAGTTGTCCGGCAAGGCGGCAAGTGTAAAGGAAATATTGCAGAAAGCCAAGGGGAGTGAGCCTACGGTTGCGGAGATTGCGAACAAGTTAAATGTTTCAGTCGAGGAACTTGCGCTTGCGCTTGACGCGGGACTGCCGCCGGAATCGCTTTATGCCTCAAACGACGATGGGAGCAAAGAGGGGAAGACTTTACTTGACAAAATAGAAAGCCAAGAAGATTACGAGGGCGAGATTATAAATAAATTGGTACTTAAAGAGGCGCTGGGCGACTTTGATGCGCGGGAGCGTCAAATTATCGTACTTAGGTATTTTCAGCAGAAAACGCAGTCGCAAATTGCGGCTATGCTGGGGATTTCGCAGGTTCAGGTGTCGCGTATAGAAAAAAGAGTGCTTCTGCAAATGCGGGAAAAAATAGCAGGTTCATAAAAAGAGGAAGGGAGCGACATTTGTCGAATAATACAATCAAATAGCGGCAAGCGGAACTATTAAGGAGGAGTAAGTATGTATTGTAACAAGTGCGGAGCATATAACCCGGAGGAAAGGGCGGAATGTATCAGTTGCGGGAACGCGTTTGACATTGTAGATGCGCCGAAGCGGGAAAATGCGGTCAGCGTGGTTGCCGGAGAGGAAAGTGCGGGCTATTCGGCTGCATCAAAACCGTTGTACGCACACAAACCAAGGATTTCTGACTATACTGTGTTTTCGGTGCTTGCAACGATATTTTTAAACAAGCTGTTCGGCATAGCGGCTGTTATATTTTCCGGTATGAGCAGAGCCAGTTTAAAGGCGGGGGAACAGGTGAAGGCGATGGAATATTCGAAAAAAGCGAGTATGTGTTGTTGGTTAAGCCTCGGTTTGGGCATTGCGGGCTGGGTATGGTGGATTTTGATATTTTTTGTTTGGGCGGGCATCGCCGGAGCGCTTATGGAAGAGGGAATGTGGTTCTTTGAAAGTTTAATTTACAGGTTTTAAAGCGGTCTTTGACCGCTTTTGTGTTATAGAGGAGGGGTAAAAAATGAAAAAATTAGTCTTTATGATTGTGGTAATAATTATATTGCTAAACTGTGCGGTTGTTTTCGGAGCGGGAGAGGACGGCGGCGATATTTTTAACCTGCCCGACAGGTTTGAGGTAACGGAAATTAAACTGCCCGAAGGGTATTATATCAATTCCTTTAATGATGGCGTAATAGGCGCATATGGTAATGATAAGTCGGGCATTGTTGTGTTTGACATTGATGGTAATATTTTACTGGAGGGGTTTGATCACATTGGCAGATTTGTGGACGGTATCGCTCCTGCAAAAAAAACATGGACGGATAAAACAGGATATATCGATAAAAGCGGGGAATTTGTTATCCCTCCCATATTTGACAGTGCGGACGAATTCAGTGAAGGGTTGGCACTGGTAAACATAAATGGACAAAGGTTCGGATATATTGACAAAAGCGGGAAATTGGTAATACTTCTTGATAAGGATGTGGGAAATGGCGCATCGTTTAGCGACGGAGTTGCAAACTGTTCAATTTACAAGGTAGATGGTACGGCAGAGCAAACTTTTATAGATAGAGAAGGTAATGTGCTGTTTAGCTCAAATGAGATGAGTATACAGGGTGCATTTTTCGATGGGTTGTTTTATTGCTATAATTACGACTATAAGGGCGGTGAATATACCTATACGGCATATTTTGCGGACAAGCAGGGCAATAAGCTATTTGACCTTCCCGCCGGTCATATGCTTGCGGTTAACGGATTTGCTTATGGGTTAGCGTTGATAAATGACAGTGACAGAATAACATTAAAGACTATTGACAAACAAGGAAATATCACGGCGCAAACAAAAAGTGAAGAGGGAAATGTATCAAGATGGGGAGGCGTTGCGAGAATAAACGGCAAAAGCTCTGAATCTGACGAAAATACAACTCTTTGGGTAGCCGAACAATACCAAACAGAGGGAGAATACAAGTCTGATATTGTGTTTTTAGATGCGGATTTGAAAGAGATCGCAAGAGTTTCGGGGGCAAGCTTTATGAACGTGCAAGACGGTTCTGTAATTATAAGAACTGATAATTATACGAAATCATACATTATCAAAGACAAGTTATACACGCCAACCGTAGAAGAATACCCGCCCGCGACAAAATATGTTGATTATCCTGCGAAAGAGAGTGCAGAGCCTCAAACGACGGCTTTTAGGATTGATGACAACAGGGTATGGAGCGGGAATACGCTTAGCTTTATTGAGTATGCCGATTTGAGCGTTACGGCGTTTACAAAGGACGACAGAACAATGATTCCCGTACGCCGAGTTTCAGAGCAGTTTAAGGGCTGGATGGCACATTGGGACTCACAGGACAAAAACGCACTTGTGGTAGGGGATAAAACACTTATACTGCGGGAGAACGACACAAATATACAAATACGCGAGTTTAATATAGAAAAGAACGATTACGAGCATACAACATATACAACCGATGTCGCGCCGACAATGCTGAATGACAGGATATTCCTCCCCCTTCGGGCGGTGGCGGAGCTTATGGGAAAGAAAGTAGAATGGTACGAACAGGACGGAATAGCTGTAATTACGGATAAAGAAAGCGTTAGCACTGCGGAGTACGAAAAAATACGTTCCGCTTTTTATGGCAGTTACCTGTCGGGCGAGGATTACCCGCGCATTGACGGGTCAACCGCTACAATTCCGTTTTCCGCGGCTCTGACGGCAAGCCTTTTGAATATTGATATAAACGACGCGAACTATATAACCCAACACAGCAGGACGACAGAAGCATACAAACGGCTGGCAAATGGCGAGGTTGACATACTTTTGGTTGCGGAGCCAACGCCGGAGCATTTTCAGATAGCGCGTGACGAGGGAGTGGAGATTGAGGACTACCCGTTCGCGAAGGAGGCGTTTGTGTTCTTAGTGAACAAAGACAATCCTGTGGATAGTTTGACAAGTGAGCAGGTTCGGGATATATATTCGGGTAAAATTACAAACTGGAAAGAGGTAGGGGGAAATGATGCGCCTATCCTTGCGTATCAGCGCAATGAGGATGCCGGAAGCCAAGGGATTATGAAGAATGATTTTATGGGCGATGTTCCGCTGATGGAGCCGATTACAGAAAGAATTCAAAGCATGAGCGGGCTTATTGACGTGATTGCGGAGTTCGACGGCAAGGAAAATTCAATCGGATATTCGGTTTACTACTATGTAAATCAAATGTATAATAAAGAGGATGTAAAGGTTATAAGGCTTGACGGAGTAGAGGCTAATAACGACACGGTAAGAGGCGGCGAGTATCCCGTTATTGTGGATTATTCGGTGGTAATACGCAAAGACGAGCCGGTTAGCGTGCCGCGCGAAGAATTATGGATTACGTTTTGTCAGATAAAGGACAGCGACTTGTTCTGGACACAGGGTTTGTGAGTGTGAAATAGAATGGGGAAACCTTTGAACCCAGAAAAGGTCAAGACCTTTAAAACCGTAAAAGGCAAACCCTTTTAAAAAAATAATGAAGTTACTTTTCAAGTGAAAGCAATTGAAAAGTAACGACTGGACTACTAAACTCCTATGTCGTTAAGTATTCCATGTCTGACGCGCGGTCGATAAGGGGCGCTAGCCCATTTCAATGAAGGTTACCATTTGAAAATTAACGACTGGGCTAGTAAACTCGCTTTGCTTGTTAACTATCCCATGTCAATCCCCTTATAAGGGGATAGTTTACAACCCCGCGATAGGCGGACTTATAAGGAGTTGCCCCGCAACTCGCGTGCCCTTTACGCGTTTTCGCTGAATAGGGGTAACGTGCAAGATTAAAACCAAAAACCCTGCCCGAACGAAGCGGAACATATATTTTTTTTATTTTTCGTAAGTTCGCGAGCGAAGATGCCTAGTCTTAATCGGATATGACAAACAACATACTATCTTGAACGAAACACACGAATTGTTCATTGTTCTCTTCGCCTGCCTCGTATACTTTAATTTTATCAGACAAATTAAAAATACATATGTTCTGATAAGTTAAACACAAAAATTCATGAAAAAGTATTGACTTTTTGTGCGCAAACATAAAATCTAAAATAAATATTGACATTTTAGTACCAATATGATAATGTGTAATGATAAAAAGGAGGTGAATCGTCTAACAATCCTTTAAATGACCGTATTTTTATTAGAATTGACGAAGATAAAAAATTAAAAATTAAAATGGCTAAAAAAGGGAAAAACAATTTCAGGTGTTGTTATTGACATTAATAAATAAGATATATGCAATTTGAAGAAAGGAAAACAAAAGGAAGGGTGCGAACTCTCAAAAGACAACTAAGACTATCCCGTTGCACAACGAAAGTTAAAAGATAAATCATAAATATTATACAATGTGTTGGAAAATCAATATTTGACAAATATGGAGGTATTGATTTTGCATGACATTTAAGCAAGCGTTTGAGGATTTTATTGAGCAATCAAAGACGGCAGTATTTACGGAGTTACATTCAGTGCCTGAGTATAGTATACTTACAGCGAAAAGGAACAGTTTATTAACAGAAATAAAAGAGGAATTACCGGATAAGAAAAAACATCTTATTGATGATTATGACGAGGATGTTATGATTAGAGTTAGAACAATGACAGAGGACAAGTTGTATTTAGATGGGTTTAAGAATATGTTAAGGCTGTTAATCATGTTTTTAAAGGATTAAAAACACTAACCCCTTTTTAAAAAAGAGGGGCATTTGCTTTGCTGTTTGACACCATCGAAACTATGTGATAAAATATGATATTATGTATTTTGGGGGAACTATAGTGAGTAGAGGTAAATTTATTGTAATAGAGGGACTTGACAGCGACGGAAAAAGCACGCAGATTGAAATGCTTATTAATTCGCTGATTGAGCGTGGAATAAACGTTCACAAAACGGCAGAACCAACTTCCAACGATATAGGCAAGTATATACGGCAAATTTTAACGAAGAATATAGAGGCTGATATGTGCGTACAGGCGACGCTGTTTTTAGCGGACAGGCTTGACCATATAACAAATAAAGATAACGGAATTTTATCTTACCTTGAAAATGGCGAAACCGTAATATGCGACAGATACTACTATTCCTCCTTTGCGTATCAGGGCACGGCGACAGATATGGACTGGGTGATGAAAATGAACCTAAACAGCCCCGCTATGCTTATTCCCGACTTGTGTATCTTTTTAGATGTTGATGCGGAGGTCTGCATGGATAGGATAAGCACAAGCCGCGAAAGCACCGAACTGTACGAGGGAAATTTAACACTGATGAATCAAATAAGAAGTAATTTTTATTCGGTGTTTGAAAAACTTAAAAAAACTGACAACATTCGTATTATAAACGCGAATAATGATATAAACGTAGTAGCCGAGGATATATTGAATACCGTAATTTCAATACTTTAAAGGAGTGGTAATCTATGAGAAAAGAACTTCCGAAAACATATGAGCCGAAAGAAGTTGAGGACAGACTTTATAAAGAATGGAACGATAAAGGATATTTTCACGCGGTCGCGGACAAAGATAAAAAGCCGTTTACCATCGTAATTCCCCCGCCGAACGTTACGGGGCAACTCCACATGGGGCACGCGCTGGACGAAACAATACAGGATATTTTGATACGCACCAAACGAATGCAAGGCTACAGCGCGCTATGGGTTCCGGGAACCGACCACGCGGGAATTGCCACGCAGGTGAAGGTTGAAGAAGTTTTGCGCAAGGAGGAAGGGCTTTCAAAGTACGACTTAGGACGCGAAAAATTTTTAA
Source organism: Holotrichia oblita (assembly GCA_023690525.1). NCBI lineage: Eukaryota > Metazoa > Arthropoda > Insecta > Coleoptera > Scarabaeidae > Holotrichia > Holotrichia oblita. Next base: position 31,582 of record JALQSN010000254.1, read on the forward strand.
AACGGCGCGTGTGGGATTGGAAAGAAATGTACGGCGACAGAATTGTTAACCAGCTAAAAAAACTCGGTTCCTCCTGTGACTGGAAACGTGAACGATTCACCATGGACGAGGGTTAGCGACAAGGCTGTAAGGGAAGTGTTTGTTAACCTTTATAACAAAGGGTTTGATATATCAAGGTAACCGCATTATAAACTGGTGCCCGAAGTGTATAACCGCGCTTTCGGACGCGGAGGTGGAATACAGCGAGCATGACGGGCATTTTTGGCATATTAAATATCCCGTTAAAGACAGCGATGAATTTGTTATCATAGCCACAACACGCCCCGAAACCATGTTGGGTGACACCGCTGTTGCGGTAAATCCGAGCGACAAAAGATACGCTCATTTGATTGGAAAAATGCTGATTCTTCCGCTTGTTAACCGTGAAATTCCTGTTATAGCGGACGAATATGTGGATATGGAGTTCGGCACGGGGGCTGTTAAAATCACTCCGGCGCACGATCCTAACGACTTTGAGGTTGGTCAGCGCCACAATTTAGAGCAAATAAAGTTATGAACGACGATGCCAGCATAAACAAATTCGGCGGTAAGTACGAGGGCATGGACAGATACGAGGCACGAAAGACGATAATCGCAGACCTTGAAGAGCTTGGGCTTGCTGATAAAAACGGAAAACCACGCGCACAACGTGGGCGAATGCTATCGCTGCGGAACGACGGTCGAGCCTATTACCTCCAAGCAGTGGTTTGTTAAAATGGAGCCATTAGCTGACAAAGCTATTGAGGTTGTAAAGGACGGAACAATAAAGTTCGTGCCGGACAGGTTTTCAAAAACCTATTTAAACTGGATGGAAAACGTGCATGATTGGTGTATTTCCCGCCAGCTTTGGTGGGGGCACAGAATACCCGCGTTCTATTGTGACGGGTGCGGCGAGGTTACGGTTTCAAAAGATGACATTACTAAATGCCATAAGTGCGGAGGAAAAGTTACGCAGGACAGCGATGTGCTCGACACTTGGTTCAGTTCGGCTTTATGGCCGTTTTCAACCCTCGGTTGGCCCGACAAAACTGAGGATTTGGAATATTTTTATCCCACAAGCGTTTTAGTAACAGGGTATGATATTATATTCTTCTGGGTTGCGCGCATGATATTCTCCGGCATGGAGCATATGGAAAAAGAGCCTTTTAAGCACGTTTTTATACACGGAATTGTGCGTGACTCGCAGGGGCGAAAAATGAGCAAATCATTGGGCAACGGAATTGACCCGCTTGAAATAATAGATATGTACGGTGCGGATGCGCTTCGCTTCACTTTGGCGACAGGCAATTCCCCGGGCAACGATATGCGATTTTATACCGAGCGGGTGGAAGCAAGCCGCAACTTTGCCAACAAAATATGGAACGCCTCCCGCTTTGTACTTATGAATTTAACGGATATTGACGGCGCGGCATCGATTGGGGTAATCGGCGAACCGCCTATAGAGGATGCTTGGATTTTGCACAAGCACAACGAATTGGTGCGAGAAGTAACAGATAATTTAGAAAACTTTGAAATCGGGATTGCCGTACAAAAGCTGTACGACTTTATTTGGGACGATTTCTGCGACTGGTATATAGAGCTTGTTAAACCGCGCTTTTTTGAAGAAGGCGCAAGAAATCTGTCCGCGCAAATGATGCTTGTTTACGTTTTGTCAAGCACTTTAAAACTTCTTCACCCCATTATGCCGTTTATTACGGAGGAAATATGGCAGTCACTTCCTCACGAGGGCGAAAGCATTATGGTGTCTGAGTTCCCTGTTTTTGATGAGGCTCTTGTTAACGAGCAGGCAAAGCAGAAAATGGAATGTTTAATCGGTGCAATTCGCGAGGTTCGTAGTGTAAGGAGCGAAATGAACGTTCCCCCTTCTAAAAAAGCTAAGTTATATATTATAACGAAAGAAGAAAAACTGTTTAATGAAGGCTCTTTGTTCTTCCAAAAGCTGGCTGGCGCTTCGGAGGTTATAATTTTAGCGGATAAATCGGGCGCGCCGGCGAACACGGTTTCGGTAATCGTAGACAAGGCGGAAATTTTAATGCCGCACGACGAACTGGTTGACAAAGAAAAAGAACTTGAACGATTAAGCAAGGAAAAAGCTAATCTGGAAAGCGAAATCAAGCGGGTGGAAGGCAAGCTTTCCAACAAAGGCTTTGTTGACAAAGCCCCCGCCAAAGTAATTGAGGAAGAACGGCAAAAAGGAGAAAAATATAAGGAAATGCTGGAAAAAGTGCTTAAAAGCATAGAAAGTTTAGGATAAACCGTTGACAAATACAAAATAATATGCTATAATTTATCCAACATTTGAATAATTTACTAGGGAAGTGGAGGGAAACCTCCACTTTCTTGCGTGTTACGATAGTGCAGAAGATAGATGTTTTTAATTTTTCAATTGTCGGCGGGCGTTTATATAAGTGTCATAAACATACTAAGGTAATTTTCGCCTATATCACAGAAAAATTAAAAACATCTATCTTCTGCACAGGGTCGATACAGGAGGCTAAATATGAGATATTCAAAAACCGAACAGCTGGCATATGATATAGCAAAGCCGATTGCGGAGAACGTATCCTGCTATATCTACGATGTGGAATACGTTAAAGAGGGCGGCGTATACTTTTTGCGTATTTATGCCGACAAGGAAGGCGGAATCAGCCTTGACGACTGCGAAGCAATTAACCGCGACATAAGCGCGGAACTTGATGCGCTTGACCCTATTTCCGATAATTATTTTTTAGAGGTTTCATCTCCGGGGGTAGAAAGGAAATTAAAACGTGACGAGCATTTTAAAATGAACATTGGAAAAGATATAGATATAGGGCTTTACAAAGCTATGGACGGCAAAAAGGTTTTAATGGGCAAGCTAATCGGTTTTGACGGAAAAAATATTGAGATAGAAATTGCGGGTAACGCTTTGACTATAGAGCGCGAGGCGACTTCATATATAAAATTACATTTTGAATTTAGGGGGAATAGCGAAAAATGAATGAGGAATTGGTTCTGCTTTTAGACGAAATTGAAAAAGAAAAGGGAATCAGCAAGGACACCATAATAGAAGCGCTTGAAAGTGCCATGGTGTCAGCTTACAAGCGTAATTTCGGTCAGGTTCAAAACATTGAGGTAAAGGTTGATGCGGAAAAAGGAGACATAAGAATATATGCGAAAAAGACCGTTGCCGAAGAGGTTTTATCCGTTGACAACGAAATATCTTTGGAGGAAGCAAGGCTTATCCGAGCTGATTACAGCATAGGGGATGTCGTGGAAATTGAGGTTACGCCTCAATCCTTCGGAAGAATTGCCGCGCAAACGGCAAGACAGGTTGTTTTCGACGTATCCGCGAGGCGGAGCGGGGAGAAAGTGTTTGATAAAATTTCGAACAAAACGAATGATGTTGTAACGGGTGTCGTCCGCAGGGTAGACAGGCGGAATGTAGTTCTTGAAATGGGAGAAACGGAGTCAATCTTAATGCCGGGCGAGCAGGTTTCCGTTGATAAATATGCTCCGGGCGACCGTTTTAAGGTGTATGTGGTAGAGGTTGCTAATTCTGTTAAAGGCGTGCACATGGTTGTATCCCGTTCGCACCCAGGACTGGTTAGAAAGCTGTTCGAGCTTGAGGTTCCCGAAATAAAAGAGGGAACCATCGAAATAAAAGCTTTGTCACGCGAGGCAGGCTCTAGAAGTAAAATGGCGGTATGGTCAAATGACAGCAACGTTGACCCTGTGGGTACTTGTATCGGGCCTCACGGAATGAGGGTACAGAAGGTCATTGATGAATTAAGGGGCGAGAAGATAGACATAATACGTTATAGCGAAGACCCCTCTGCCTATGTGGCGCAGGCGTTAAGCCCTGCAAAGGTTCTTTCCATAGAGGTTGATGAGGAGAAAAAATCGTGCAAGGTACAGGTTCCCGAAGACCAAGTATCACTTGCTATCGGTCGGGAAGGGCAAAATGTACGTCTTGCGGCGAGGCTTACGGGCTGGAAAATTGACATAAGCATTCAAAGCTAGAAAATCATGTATCTTTTGCCCAAAACAGCGAGTAGCAAAATGCTCAACGTACCTTATGTACGCCTCCGCTTTTGCTCCCTCGTTTTGAACAAAATCTACACAATTTTCGTTGCTTTGTGTTTGGCAAACAAAATGGGAGGCTTGTTGTGAATTCTCTACGAATGTGTATGGTGTGCCGGGAGATGAAACCGAAGGATGAACTTATCCGCGCGGTAAGGGTTAAAGGCGAGCCGGCTAAGATAGACGACACATACAAGGCTCAAGGCAGGGGAGCGTATGTGTGCAAGTCCGTCGAATGTGCTTCGCAGGCACAAAAACGAAAGATTTTCGAGCGGGCGTTTTCGTGCCGTGTTGAAGATAAACTGTACGAAGATGTTATGAATATATCAGAAGATTTGCAAGGACGAGCGTAATAAAAAATAACATGGGGGTTGAGCTATGGAAAAAGTTAGAGCTTATGAATTATCAAAGGATTTTAATATACCAAGCAAGGAAATTGTTGAGGTTTTAAAGAAAGTACGGCGTTACAACGAAAAACCATATGAGTGCGCTTTGGAAGAAAATGAACTGGATATAATTTTCGAGTATTACACGCAGACTAATCAAGTTGAGGATTTTTCGCTGTTGTTTAACAAGCCCGAAAAAGCCGAGGCTGAGCCTGTCGACGACAAACCGAAGAAGAAAGCAGGCAAAGGCGCCGGAGGATATTCCTCCGGAACCGGGTCTTAGCATTGAGGAAGAGGTAGGCCGAAAACTGCGCCATGTTGATACGCGCGCTAATGTTATTGAGCTTGATAAAATTGAGGATGAAAAAATTGAAGAATTAATTTCCGATAATATTAAAGCAGAAGGCGAAAAAAAGGAAAAAATCAAAAGGACACCTCAAAGACCCCAGTTTGCCAAGGTTAACGAAGAAGAACAGGCGCGCGTATTGCTGCTCGTGAGGCTAAGAAAAAGAAGGAAACATTTGATATTACAATTCCTGATGAAATTACCGTGGGCGAGCTTGCTGAAAGGCTTAAAAAAGCCGGCTAGAGGTTATTAAAAGTTTATGGAGCTTGGAATTATGGCGGCGGTTAACCAGATAATTGACTTTGATACTGCATCTTTAATCGCCGAGGATATGGGCGGAATTGTAAGTCGTGAAATAATTATCACAGAAGAGGATAAACTATTTAATGATGTTGAGGATAATGCGGACGATTTGAAGTCGCGTTCACCCGTTGTTGTTGTTATGGGACATGTTGACCACGGCAAAACATCGTTGCTTGATACTATACGTAATGCTAATGTTACAGAAGGAGAGTTCGGCGGAATTACACAGCATATCGGTGCGTATCAGGGTTAACAATTAACGATAAAAAAATTACGTTTTTGGATACTCCGGGGCATGAAGCGTTTACTGCTATGCGTGCGAGGGGTGCGTTGGTAACAGATATAGCCATATTGGTTGTGGCGGCGGATGATGGAATTATGCCGCAGACGGTTGAGGCAATAAACCATGCAAAGGCTGCCAATGTATCCATTATTGTCGCTATCAATAAAATTGATAAAGAGGGGCAAACCCTGACCGAGTAAAACAGGAAATGACTGAATACGGGCTTGTTCCTGAAGAATGGGGCGGAGATACTATTTGTGTTGAGGTTTTCGCAAAAGCAAATCAAAATATTGATAAATTGCTTGAAATGGTTATCCTTGTCGCTGAAATGAAGGAGTTAAAAGCAAATCCGGACAGGATGGCTAAGGGTACTGTGATTGAGGCAAATTGGATAAGGGCAGAGGACCTGTCGCAACTGTTTTGGTGCAAAACGGAACGCTTAAAGAAGGCGACATTTTAGTTGCCGGAACGACTGTAGGCAGAATACGTGCTATGGTAAGTGATATTGGCAAGAAAATTAAAAAGGCGGGGCCGTCCGTTCCTGTTGAGATTTTGGGGTTATCTGAGGTACCGGAGGGCGGTGACGTATTTTATGCAGTTGAGGATGAAAGGCGTGCGCGCGCTGTGGTTGAGGCGGAAATTTAAACAGAAGCAGGAAATTCAAAATGAGCATAAGGCGGTTTCGCTTGAGAATTTGTTTGAACACATTGAAGCCGGTAAAATTAAAGACCTTAACATTATTGTAAAGGCTGATGTTCAGGGCTCGGTTGAGGCGGTGAAGCAATCACTTGAAAAGATTGCCAATGAAGAGGTTAGAGTTCGTGTTATCCACGGTGGTGTAGGAGCTGTAAATGAAAGTGATATTATGCTCGCGTCGGCATCAAGTGCGATTATTGTAGGATTTAATGTAAGACCTACGGTGGGGGCTATGGATTCTGCCGCAAGGCAGGGAGTTGACGTAAGGTTATATCGTGTAATTTACGAAGCTATTGAAGATATTGAGGCGGCAATGAAGGGAATGCTCACGCCTAAGGTTAGAGAAGTCATTTTAGGTCATGTTGGAAATCAGAAATATTTTCAAAGTTTCGGGTATCGGGACGATTGGCGGCGCATATGTGACTGATGGTAAGATTCAGCGCAACAGTCAGGTGCGTGTGGTTCGTGATGGTATTGTTATACATGAAGGGAACGCTTGCGTCATTAAAAGGTTCAAGGACGATGTGAAGGAAGTTGCTCAAGGTTACGAGTGTGGTTTAAGTGTAGAAAGGTTTAATGACATAAAAGAAGGCGATGTTGTTGAGGTTTACGTTATGGAGGAATACCGGGACTAATTGCGGTTAAAACCGCGTATCAAAAATGCTTTAAATTCTTTGCCTTGACACCTTTGGATTCGGAGAAAGATATTTTAAATATTTGTTCTAGGTTTGTCTTATAGGAGGGAGGATAAAATATGGCATATAACAGAATTAACAGTATTTCGGAAGAGATAAAAAGAGAACTTGGAATATAATCCGTGAACTTAAAGATCCGAGGATACCATCAGATGACTAGCGTGGTTTCGGTAGACGTAACAAAGGATTTGCGGTACGCAAAAGCACGGGTTAGTATTATGGGAAGTGAAGATGAAAAAAGCGGGAATATCCGGACTTCAAAGCAGTGCTGGTTTTGTGCGCCATGAGATAGGACACCGTATTGATTTGCGTTATACTCCCGAATTTACGTTCGTTGCGGATAATTCAATTGAATATGGAGCGCACGGATTAATAAAAATCTTACGGGAAATTTGAAAAGAATACTGCGATGTTTGACGAAATAAAAAGATGATATAAAAGAATATATTGTTAAAGCAAATAGGATTGCGATTTTTACTCATGTGAATCCGGACGGTGATGCGCTCGGCAGCGCTTATGCACTGGAACTTGCGTGAAGGGATATGGGAAAGCGTGCGCAGGTGTTTTTGGAATGCGATTGCACAAAAAAGCTGTGTAATCTTCGTTACAAAGGCAAAAGAAATCTGTCCATTGACGACTGTGATTTAAAAATTGCTGTTGATTGCGCAGATTCAAATCGTTTGGGATTATGAAAAAGTATTTTGAAAATAAAGTGGAAATTTGCCGTTTACAATAGCGATTGACCATCATGTAACCCACATTCCGTTTTTGCGTATGCTGTTGACGGATGTGCTGCATCGTGTGGTGAGGTCATTTATTGCATTTTAAAGGATATGGGGTTAGAGATAACTCTTAATATAGCGCATAATTTATATATTGCAATAGCAAGCGATACGGGAGGATTTAAGTATCGCTTCGGTATGCGGTGACACATATAGAATTGCGGCGGAATTGATTGATAAAGGTGTGGATTTTGCAAAAATTTGCGGGAGATTTTTGATACTGTTTCTATTGAATATCTTAATTTAACCAAGATTGCGATTGATAAAATAAAGTTATATTGTAATGGGCGTGTGGCTATAATGGCATTGACGGATGAGGATTTTAAAACTGCCAACGTTAAAGAAACCGATGCCGATGCTATTGTTAATTTACCTCGTGGAATTAAAGGCGTAGAAGTAGGCGTTTATATTCGTGAGCGAGAAAGCGCAAGGATAAAAAAGTATAAAGTTAGTTTGCGTTCAATAAATGTTGATGTTTCGCAAATCGCACTCAAACGCGACGGAGGTGGGCACATTCATGCAAGTGGTTATTCGGCGGAGGGTGATATTGAGAAAATTTGCGATGAACTGCTTTCGGATTTTAGTGAATTATTGGGCGGTGATAACGATAAATGCGATAATTAATATTAATAAGAGTGCATCCATGACATTAGGGATGACGTGGTTAACCGCATTATGACGAGCCATGATTTAAATATGAAAAAAGTTGGGCATACAGGCACTCTTGACCCTGATGCGACGGGCGTTCTTCCCATATGCGTTGGAAGGGCGACAAAACTTGCGGATATGATTGCCGGGAGTGATAAAACATACCGCGCGGTGATGGTTTTGGGAATATCAACAGATACTCAGGATTCCTCAGGTGAAATTTTACAACGCAGAGAGGTAAACGTAACCGAAAATGATATAAAGTCCGCTGTAGGTCAAGTTTTGTGGGAAATCGAGCAAATTCCGCCCATGTATTCCGCGCTTAAGGTTGGAGGGAAAAAGTTGTACGAGCTGGCGCGGGAGGGCGTGACCATTGAACGTAAGGCGAGGAATATTGAAATTAAAAAACTGGAAATTATCGATATTTGCCTTAAAAACAATGCTGTAAATTGGAAATTGAATGCTAAAGGAACGTACATACGAACATTATGCAATGACATAGGTGAGATGTTGGGTTGCGGGGCGCATGTGTCATCGCTTTGTAGAACAAGGACGGGAGATTTTAAAATTGAGGACAGCATCGCTCTTGACGATTTTGAAAATGCGGCGGAAAACGGTGCGGCGGATAAATACGTTATAATGCTTGAGGATTTGTTTTTCAGATTATAAAAAATTTTTGTCGCGGATAAAAACGAAAAGCTGATATTAAATGGCGGATACGCGGTTGTAGATGGTGTTTCTGCCGAAGGTAAGTACAGGATATACAACGAGGAAAAAAGATTTTTAGGTTTGGCAAAAGCAACGAACGATGGACTTAAAATGGAGATAATGGTATAAAAATGAAAATTTTAAATTCATACGATAACGTTAACAAAATATTGACCGCAGTCGCGCTTGGCAATTTTGACGGACTGCACATGGGGCATTTGAAAATTGTTATCTCAACAGTAGAATATGCAAGGAAACACAACCTTAAATCCATTGTGCATATGTACGACAAAAACCCTTTGAACGCGATACGTGATAATGCCGATACAAAAATGCTTGCCACGATAGAAAACAGAGCGGAAATACTTGCGGATTTGGGGGTTGATTATGTCTTGATTCAGAAATTTAACCGTCGGTTTGCGAAGATAAGCCCCGAGGATTTTGTGACAAATTATATATATGAAAAGATGAACGCAAAATTTGTTTGCGTAGGGTATAATTATACATTCGGTGCGGGCGCTATGGGTGATAACAGACTTTTAAAAAATCTTTGCGCTAATCTCGGTATACAAGTGTCGGTAATTCCTTCTGTTGAGTTTGGCGGACACACGGTAAGCAGTAGCAGAATAAGGAATTTACTTTTAGACGGTGATATAAATACCGCTAACAAACTGTTAATGCGTGAATATTCAATTCGCGGACAGGTTGCGGCAGGGGAAAAGCTGGGGCGAAGCATCGGCTTTCCGACGGCTAACATTAAAATGGAAAGTGAAGTTCTTCTTCCTCAGTGCGGGGTGTACGCCACAAAGTGCAAAGCGCTGGGTACGGAATATTATTCCATGACGAATATCGGTGCAAAGCCTACTGTGAACATTAACGACATTATGATTGAAACCAATATTTTCGATTTTGACGGAGATTTGTACAATAAAACTATAGAAATAAGTTTTTGCGGAAAGATACGCAATATTAAGCGGTTCGGGAGCGTTGAAGAATTAAAAGCTCAACTTTATCGGTTAGATAAAGTTTTGAGATATTTTGAAATATTTTTCGGAAAAAATGGTTGACATATGACTTGAAATATGATATCATAAGCGTTGCAGTCCATTGGCTTGGTTTTGGGGAAAGATTTCACCTGCCCACAACTCGGCTTTTAGGATAATAGTACTTAGGAGGTGGAGAAAATGCAGAAAGATGTAAAAGATGCTATCATTAAGGAGTATGCAATCCATGAAGGGGATACAGGTTCTCCGGAGGTGCAGATTGCTCTCTTGACGTACAGAATTAATCATCTTAACGAACATTTAAAGACACACAAGAAAGACCATCATTCAAGGCGCGGATTTTTAAAAATGGTCGGTGTTAGAAGAAGTTTCTTAGCTTATCTTATGAAAATGATATTGCTACCGTTCAATAATTGAACGGCTCGGATTACGACACTAAGACGATACAAATGGCGAGGTATCTGCAAAGATACCTCGTATATTTATGTTTATACTGAAAATAATAATTGAGAGTGTCAAAGACACTCTTTATAAGAGTGGATTACTGCCCCTCTTATATATTCCCCCGCATGGGCAAAGCCCATGTAATGAGTTTTTGTGTAAAATCAATTTATCCAAAAACAGATTTAATATTTTAAAATAATAAATTAATATATAGGATTGTTGGTTATTAGCAGTTAGAAATGCCCTTTTCTAGCCGAAAAGGTCGTTTCTAAGTGCTAAAGACTAATAGTCCTCAAAAATTAGGAGGAAGATAAATGTCAAAGATTTACGAAACTACAGTCGCAGGCAGGAAGTTAAGTCTGGAATTCGGAAAGGTTGCTGAGCTTGCGAACGGAGCGGTAATTGTAAGATACGGCGATACCGTTGTTCTAACTACCGCTACAGCTTCGGACAAGCCAAGGGACGGGATTGACTTTTTCCCGCTGTCCGTTGATTACGAGGAAAGACTGTACTCTGTGGGCAAAATCCCCGGAAGCTTTATGAGAAGAGAGGGCAGACCGTCCGAAAAGGCGATACTTACCTCGCGCGTTATTGACAGACCTATGCGCCCGCTGTTTCCAAAGGATTTGCGAAACGATGTTGCCATCGTTTCCACCGTTTTGTCGGTTGAACAGGACAACTCACCTGAGTTTTGCGCGATGATTGGTTCGTCTGTGGCGGTAAGCGTGTCTGACATTCCGTTTGACGGACCTATCGCATCGGTATTTGTGGGATATGTTGACGGGCAGTTTGTAATTAATCCCGACAAAAGCAGAGGGAAAAAGTACTCTTAACCTCACTGTTGCAGGCTCAATGAAAAAAGTGGTTATGATTGAGGCAGGAGCCAAAGAAATCCCCGATGATGTAATGTATGATGCTATTATGTTCGCGCATGAGGAAATCAAAAAACTTTGTGCGTTTATTCAAGGGATACAGGACGAAATAGGTAAAAAGACTAAGTTTGAGTACCAGTCTATGGAGGTTGATTCTACTCTTTATGAGGATATAAAGGCGTTTGCCATTGACCTTATAAAGGGCGCGTTAGACACGGATGATAAAAATGTACGCGAGGAAAGACTGTTGGTTGTTTATGACAAAGTATTCCAAAACTTTGCGGAAAAATATCCGGCGGAGGAATATGAATCACAGATTAATGAAGCGCTTTATAAATTGCAAAAATACGTTGTAAGGCGTTGGATATTAGACGAGGGAAAACGTGTTGACGGACGCGGACTGCTTGACTTGCGCCCGCTTTCGGCGGAGGTTGCTCTCCTCCCGCGCGTACACGGAAGCGGACTGTTCAGCCGTGGACAAACACAGGTTTTGACTGTTGCAACGCTTGCTCCGCTCGGTGAAACGCAAACCATTGACGGACTTGACGAAGAGGAATATAAAAGATATATGCATCATTACAATTTCCCGTCATACAGCGTTGGCGAAACAAGACCGTCACGCGGACCGGGCAGACGTGAAATCGGGCACGGCGCGCTTGCAGAGCGTTCGCTTGAGCCTGTTATTCCTTCCGAGGCGGACTTTCCATACGCTATCCGTTTGGTTTCTGAGGTGTTAAGTTCAAACGGTTCAACCTCACAGGGAAGCGTTTGCGGCAGTACATTGGCGCTTATGGACGCGGGTGTTCCCATTTCCGCTCCTGTTGCAGGTATCTCTGTCGGGCTTATAACCGAGGGCGAAAGATTTATCACAATGGTTGACATTCAGGGACTTGAGGACTTTTTCGGCGACATGGACTTTAAGGTTGCGGGAACGAAAAACGGAATCACCGCTATTCAAATGGATTTAAAGATTGACGGATTAACTCCGGAAATCATTAAAACCGCTATAACCCAAACAAGAGACGCTCGATACTACATTTTAGACGAGATTATGCTTCCCGCTATATCCGCTCCTCGCGCTGAATTATCGAAATACGCTCCGAAGATTATAGATATGACAATTCCGGTAGATAAAATCAGGGATGTTATCGGTTCGGGCGGAAAGATTATTCAAAAGATTATTGCCGACACAGGCGTTAAAATTGACATTGAGGATGACGGACGTGTGCTTATTGCTGCTGTTGATTTAGAATCCGGCAATAAAGCTTTGAAGATAATTGAAGGTATCGTTAAAGACCCTCAGCCGGGCGAAATTTATGATGGTAAGGTTGTAAGAATTATGGACTTCGGCGCATTTGTTGAGTTTGTGCCGGGCAAGGACGGACTGGTTCATATTTCGAAGCTTGACAAAACAAGGGTTAATAAGGTTGAGGACATTGTAAACGTAGGAGACGATATAAAGGTAGAGGTTATCGAAATAGACAAAATGGGCAGGATAAATTTGCGACGTGTAATAGAAGGATAGAATTTTTGTAACCTTGCATTGACAGGCGCTCGATAAGGGGCTTTTGCCCCTCGTCGAGCGTTTATGTTTTTTATGGTGTTAAGGGTTTATCCTTTGCTCTTCGGGTTAAATACTACAGCCGTTAAAAATCCGAAAAATATTGAAGTCGCGATACCTCCTGCGGCTCCCGTTATCCCTCCGGTAAACGCGCCGATTAAGCCTTTTTCCGTTACTCCTTTAACCGCGCCCTTAGCGAGAGAATAGCCGAACCCTGTAATCGGAACAGTAGCCCCCGCTCCGCCGTAGTTTACGATAGGCTCGTACCAACCGAGGAAGCCCAAAACAGCCCCCAGCACGACAAATAACACCAAAATCCTCGCCGGTGTCAGCTTTGTTTTATCTATTAAAATTTGAGCAATCGCGCAAATTAATCCTCCAACCCAAAACGCATTTACATAGTCCATAATTATATCTCCTTTAAAATCAACATATCTGATATAGGGAAAACACATATAATTTTTATTTTTCTTCAACAAACATAAAACTGTGTGGTAGGCGAAAAATTCTTTGGACGATTACATGACACTGACATAAACGCTCGCCGACAAACCAAAAAATAAAAAATATATGTGTTTTCCTTTTGCTAATCACATCTGCGTACTTATACATACAGCGTGAGCAATTCCGGGTATGCTCTCTCCCTGCATAACGCTCGTAGGGCTCATAAGTGCACCTGTCGCCATGAACAGAACATTTTTAAAGTTCCCATTTTTCATGTTTTCCAAAATATATCCGCACAGCGTTACTCCTCCGCAGGCGCACCCGCTTCCTCCCGCGTGTACATCTTGCTTTTTAAGGTCGAATATCATGCACCCGCAGTCGTTGTAATTTCCCATATCATAGCCGTTCTTTTTTACCATTTCATATGTTAGTTCTTTTCCTACTATCCCTAGGTCGCCGCTCACTATCAGGTCGTAATAATTGGGTGTGCGCCCCGTATCTTTAAAATGCGCCGTCAGGGTGTCTGCCGCCGCCGGAGCCATAGCAGCGCCCATGTTTGATGCATCCTTTATACCTAAGTCCACAATTTTGCCTGTTGTAACGTGTGTTATAAACGGTCCCGTACCACTGTTTGAAAGCGCCGCCGCTCCGCTTCCTGTAACCGTCCACTGTGCGGTGGGTGCGCGTTGCCCGCCGTATTCAAGCGGCATTCTAAACTGTCGTTCGGCGGCGCAAAAATGACTGGATGTCGCGGCTACTGCGTAATCGGCGAACTCGCCGTCAATCACCATTGCCGCTAAACTAAGCCCCTCCGCCATGGTGGAGCATGCCCCAAACAGCCCGAAAAACGGGATTTCCAGCTCCCGCAATCCAAAGCTGGAGCCGATACACTGATTTAACAAGTCACCGCTAAAAATGTAATTAACCTCTCCTAAGCTGATGTTCGCTTTTTTGATTGCTATGCTGCATGCCTCTTTTTGCATTTTATTTTCCGTCTTTTCCCATGTGCTCTCGCCCCATTCCGCATCCTCCAAAATTATATCAAAATAATTTGAAAGCGGGCCTTCGCCCTCCTTTTTGCCTACAATGGATGCACTTGAAATTATACTTACATTTCCATTCATTTTAACCGTCTGCTTACCGACTCTTTTAGACATTTCTGCTCATCTCCTAAGCTATAAACTCATGCATGCTGTATAAATAAAAAATATAAGTCCGACAACTATTGAAGCTACCGTTCCATAGACCAGCACAGGCCCCGCGATAACAAACATTTTTGAAGCCAGCCCCAGAATGTAGCCCTCCTTTTTGAACTCCATAGCGGGCGACACAATGGCGTTGGCAAAGCCGGTTATAGGAACTATTGTACCGGCTCCTGCGTGTTTTGCCAAGTCGTCATACACGTTAAGCCCTGTAAACAGCGCACCCAAAAATATCATGCTTATGGGAACTGCTCCTTTTACGGTTTCCTCATCCATTTTCATAAACGTTTTATAAAAATCTCCTATTGCTTGGCCGATTACGCAAATAATGCCACCAACCAAGAACGCCAGCAGAATATTCTTCCACAGATTGCTGTTCGGAGATTTTTTTTCGACATATTTTAAGTACTCTTCCTTTGTATAGTCTGTCATACAGTGTCAGCTCCTTCAAATAAATATACCTTTTATGTCCTTTACATTATCGCTTTCTATATAAAAGCTTAAAATGTTCATTAGTAAAATGATAACCGCCAAAACCATTAAGGAAACACATACAACCTTGATTTTATATTTAATATCCATCTTTCCTCACCTTATAAATTATTATCTTGTAAATTTGCCCTTTTATACAAAATTACACATTAGAACATAATGGAAATAGCGTTAAAACAAGAACATAATTCAAATGCGAACATATGATATTAATGTATAAAGAATGGATAAAATATGATATGGTGTCAGTTTATCATTCAATATACTAAAAAAAGAAAAAGAAAGGGAGAAAAACAAATGGAGCTTAAAGTAAACGAAACGACAGCTAAGTATTGGTCAGGAGTTCCTATGGTGGGATATGCTTATGTTCCCTATCAAATGGCTGATATGGCAAACATGTATTCAGCAGAAAAGGGTTTGGATCGCGGAACATTATATCCGGAGCTTGATAAACCTTGGGAAGTATACGGAATGGAGGCAAAAAGATAACATGGAAAGAGAACATTTGATGAAAAAGGTAATGGCGTATGCGTTTGCCGCGCACGAGTGGAACTTGTACTTAGATACTCACCCGTATGACAAAAACGCATTAAAAATGTTTCATGAAGTTAATAAAAAGGCATTAGAATTAAAGACAGAGTATGAGGCAAAATACGGCCCTGTAACGGTTACTTCCACAGCGGCAATGGACAAATGGGACTGGGTAGATGAACCGTGGCCGTGGGACATGAGATAGTTAGCAAGGAACGAGCTTACTAGCTTAGTCGTTGCTTTTAAGAGGAAGCACAGCGACAGCGAAAAAGCAACTTCCTTATTTCAGATTACAAAACAGTAAAAAAGGAGATTTAATATAATATGTGGAGTTATCAAAAAAAATTACAATATCCGATAAACATTAAACACGGCAACCCGAAGCAGTAGCCTACATCATAAGTCAGTATGGCGGTCCCGAGTGCCAACCCGTATTTTTAGGTTGTCCGAAAACCCTTTATTCATAAGGGTTTGCAAATTTCCAATTCACAAATATTTCCTTTTTTGCGGAGATTTCCACCCGGTCAATCAGCTTAAAAAGTATAGACTTGTCTATGATGTCAAAGTTTGAAATTTGACGAATTACAGACATATAATCAACTTCATTTTTCGGATTTTGTTCGGCTTTCATTTTGTCAATGAGGTTTTTATACCTATGACTTAACCGTTCTTTTTCCTCGTTGTACTCTCCCGACATTGATAAAAACATTTCTTCGTCAATTATACCTTTTATTTTGTCCGTATACAACTCCTTAATGATTTCCTTGACTTCATCAAGATTACGGCTTATTGTTTTAAGGTCGATTTCAATGTCATTTTCTTGTTTGATTTCTAAACCCTCAAATTGCTTGTAATACTCGTCATTCAAAGCATAATCAGCAATTTTCTTTAATTCACCTATAACATGAGTTTCAACTGCTTTTTCATTCATAAGGTGATTACTGCAAATGGTAGGACCGTATTTGCTGTAAGTCATACAAATTGTAATCATTTTTTTAGAACTGTTACGGCGGTATGTCATTTTCGCTCCGCAATCTTGACAGAACAGTAAACCGTTAAGCAAATGCGGTGAGGTTTCCGGCTTGGCGTAATGTACGATGCGTTTTTCGATAAGTTCTTGCACGTTGTAAAAATCTTCGGGCGGTATAATCGGCTCATGGGTATTATCAACTACAATCCAGTTTTTAGGGTCAATTTTTCTGTACTTCTCTAACTTGTAGTTGATTTTTTCCTGTCGGCGCTGTGCCATGCTTCCCATATAAGACGGATTTGTTAAAATACGTTTTATTGTTTCCTGTGTCCAATGGTATCTTTTTAGCATAGCATTTTTGTATGTGCTTGTATGTAATTTATACTTTGCGGGGCAAGGTACGCCCTCATCATTCAATGCTTTAACAATACTGCACATACTCACGCCGTCCATGTAGTCATTAAAAATACGCTGTACTATGTTTTGCGGGTTCTTCGTCGATTATAAAAGCGTTCTTGTCTTTCGGGTCTTTAACATACCCATAAGGCGCAAACGCTCCTATAAATTGTCCGTTTTTCCGCTTGGTGTCCATAACAGCACGAACTTTTTTGATATATCCTTTGCGTACATATCATTTATAACCGCTTTGAATGGGGACATATCGTTATTGCTGTTTTGCATAAATGTGTCTATACCGTCCGACAAGGCAATGTAACGCACATTTTTGCGGGAAATACCGCTCCAAATAATACCCTGTGTCTATGTAATCCCTGCCGAGCCTCGATAAGTCCTTTGTGATAACCAAATTGACTTTTTTATTTTCAATATCAGCTATCATGCGCTGAAAGTCGGGGCGGTTATAATTCAAGCCTGAATATCCGTCATCAATGTAAACGTCCGCAATATTCCAACCCTGCTCTAATACATACCGCGTTACAAAATCTCTTTGATTGCCTATACTTTCTGATTGCCCTGCGTCTTCGTCCTCCTTTGATAACCGCAAATAGATTGCCGTATTGTATATTTCTAAACAGTTATTCAGCATTAGTCGTTTCCTCCTTTTGCTTAATAACTGTCCGCTTTCGTATATAACTAGATTTTATCAAGGCGTTTGCAAGCATTGTTTTAAAATCCGCCTTGATTATCATATGTATTAATGATTTTAATTTCTTTTCTCATATACACCACCACTATATTGTATGCGGTGTAATGTATCTATACGCCATCCATTATAATATTGGTTATTTATGATAGAAAAAGTATGGTTTTTTAGCCCACCGCTATGCTACCTAACTTTTACATTTCGCTTTCATCAAAATTATCTAACACCTCAAACATAAACCTAACGCCAAACCTCACACCGCTTGCAAAGTTCATAATAGACATTTTATCTGTGATATTATCAGTATCATCAAAAATCCTTTGCAGTTGACGGTATTGATTTCGTTTTAATGTCTTCTTGAAATTACATCTGCGTGTTTTTATCCGCTGTTCTTCTTCGGGGCATTTAACATCTGGCTCACCATAGCTGTAGTATAACAATTCTAAAAGTTTCTCCATACTAAAATCATACTCCTTTTGCTAAATTTGGTATTGAAATCTACCGCAAAATAGAGTATAATTAGATTTACTCTACTTCGGTAGGGTGCGTGGGGCATTCCGTAATTACTTTTAGCGAGGTATACGGTTTGTCCCTTTTTATTCGCCTAATTCTTCATTAATTTTAGCGTTTAGCCATTCTGTTTTTGTTTTGCTTTGGCTTTTCAATTTGTCATTTAATTTATTAAACTTCTCTTTATCAACCATAACGACAAACTGCTTTAATTTCTCACGCCTTTTCCTGAAGTATTCGGCTCTGCTTTTTTCAGCTACTATATTCACCTCCTTGTAGTTAAATACATTATATCTTGTATTTAACTACTTGTCAAGTGCTTTTTGAAAAAATTTTATATACAACAAAAGTCGTAGCTATATAACACAAGCGCTTATTGTTAATCTTCCTCCGATACTATTCGTTATTTTTAGGGATAAATTTGAACTTACTTATACCATGCTTGGAAGTTTGGTAATGGTAATCTTCGTGACACAACTCATTACAGATGCGCTTGCTATTAAATTTGTTGATAAAATCGGGCAACGGGCAACGGCTGTTCTTGCAAATGCGTTAGCCGCTATCGGCATGATTTTGTTAGCCTTTTTGCCCAGAGTACTGCCGCAGCCGTATATGGGGCTTATTATTTCAAGTATAGTGTTTGCAATAGGCGGAGGGCTGATCGAGGTGCTTGTCAGCCCCATTGTTGAAAGTCTGCCGGGCGAGGCCAAAGCGTCATCCATGAGTTTATTACACTCGTTTTACAGTTGGGGTCAGGTTTTGGTAATCATCCTGTCTACAGTAGCGCTGCTTTTAATCGGTCATGATTTATGGTTTGTGCTTCCGCTTGTATGGGCGCTGTTGCCCATAATTACTCTTTTGCAATTTACAAAAGTACCGCTCGTACCACTTGAAGAAGAAAGCAAAAGAACACCGCTAAAAACGCTGATTACTTCAAGGTTTTTTTTTGCTAGCGTTATTATTAATGGTGTGTTCCGGAGCCTCTGAACAGGCAATGGGACAATGGGCATCGCTTTTTGCAGGAAAAGGGACTTGGCATTTCAAAAACGCTCGGAGACTTACTTGGCCCTTGCCTGTTTGCCGTAATGATGGGTATTGTGCGCACATTGTACGGAATTAAAGGACAGAAAATCAATATGCATAAAACATTGATTATTTGTTCCGCTTTATGTATGCTTTCGTTTGTAATTACAGCAATCGTTCCTATTCCGGCAGTATCCCTTTTGGGATGTGCGCTCTGTGGACTGACCGTAAGCCTAATGTGGCCCGGAATGTTAAGTCCTTACAGCAGCAGGATATCCGTCCGGCGGAACTGCCATGTTTGCCATTATGGCGATTGGCGGAGATTTGGGTTGTTCTATCGGACCGTGGCTTACCGGAATTGTTGCAGATAGGAGTACTTTAAATATGGGACTTTTAGCGGCAATCATTTTTCCGGCTGTAATGCTGATAGGTAAGGCGCAATCCTTCAAATATTGCTTGATAGACGGCTTTATAACGGTTGCTTCCTTGCAAAGGTATATCAAGCTATGCCCGTCAATCAGATTGCCTTTATTCCTTAAAATAAACCCTTTAAATGCTTTTTCTATTGCCTGTTGACAATGAAACGCAACAATAGAATTATCACCGTCATATTCAAACAGAATTTTTGCGCTCTGTAAATCTGCTTGCGCTTTGTTGTACCAATCCTTATATCTCATACTATCAGCCATAAAGCGCAACCCCCTCTGTACTGATTTTGTGCGCAAAACTTGTTGTGTCGTTCACGCACGTTTCCCACTCGTTGGGGGTATAGACCAATATATCAATAGGCTTTTCGCTTTCAATTGTATAATACATATCAGCAAGTAACCGCCTTTTATTCGCTGTATCTATAACAACGCATAAATCAATATCGCTTTCCGAAGTAGCAACGCCTTTCGCCTGTGAGCCGAAAAGCATTATTTTATTAGGGGAATATTCGGTTGGGGAAATGTTCCCGGAGGCTTTTTCCACGGCGTAACTCCACTTATGGGGTAAGAAATTTAAGAACACATCAATGCGGTCTCGATCGTGTATCACCATTTTATTCAGAATATTCCGGTAAAACGCATCGTCAAGACACGCGCCGCTTATCATCTCCCGAAGCGCGTCCTCAATATCCTTCATCACCGTTTTTGACATTGAACCAGCATATTTTGCTTTCTCCGCGCTTTCGATTAAGTCTTTGATTTGCTGGATTTCATTATCACATTTATTTCGCGCAGCAACAAATTCATCCCTTGTAATCGTGTTGCTCATATAAATTTCAATCAGTCGCGCTTGCTGAGTTTCAAGGTCGGCAAGTTTAGTTTCAAGAGTTTCGGTTTGAATACGAGCATTGTCTGTTGATATACATCCTGTATAGCGTTAAAAAGATTTCGGATCATAACATCTTTTTCAAAATCAAGACTATTAACCACAAGTCCCATGATATACGCCGCATCCTCGTTGCGGATACTTTCATTGGAACAACCCACCTGATTTCCGGCTTTATCCACATGAGGACTGCCGTGCTGAGTAGCTTGAAAACACCGCCACGCCTTATATTGACTGCCATCCTTGCGGGTTTTGTACCGCGCCACATAGGTTGCCCCGCAACATCCGCACTTGATTTTGCCGGAAAACGCGTAACGGTTGGAATGTTTTGCTTTACCTTCCTGCGACACGCCCGACTTTCCAAAATGGCATTGGCTTTGTCAAACATCTCGCGGGATATGATGGGTTCGTGATGATTTTTGAGGATCACAAATTCTTCCTCACCACGATTATACTTTTTTTCGTGGGTGAGATAGTCAGGTGTGAATGTTTTTTTGTACCAAATCTCCGCAATATTTTTCATTGCGAATCAGCCGTAAAATAGCCGTATTCGACCATTCTTGATTGTGATTATAACTCTTTATTCCCGCTTCCCGCAGTTCACGGGCGATTACGTGAGTCCCTTTGCTTTCGTTGACAAATTTGTGAAAAATAAGCCGGACAATTTCCGCGCCTTCTTCGTTGATAAATAACTGTCCGCCACGCACATCATACCCTAACATATCCCGCCCGAACACCACGCCCTGTTCCATGCGGCGTTTCTGTCCCCACTTTATCCTGTCGGAGGTTTTCCTGCTTTCCTCCTGCGCGATACTCGACATTATAGTTAACCGCAGTTCCGCATCAGGTTCAAGGGTGTTTATATTGTCGTTAAGAAAAATAACCCCAACGCCGATGCGCTTTAATTCACGGGTATAAAAAATGCTGTCCAGCGTATTTCGCGCAAAACGTGAAATTTCCTTTGTAATAATCAAGTCAAGTTCGCCGCTTTTGGCACACGCTATCATACGATTGAACGCCGCGCGTTTTTTAGTTGACGTGCCGGACTTTTCCCTCATCTGCGAAAATTTCCGCCAGTTCCCACTTGGGATTGCGCTCTATGTATTCTTTAAAATATCTCTGTTGGCTTTCAAACGAATTGGTTTGATCTTCTTTGTCGGTGGAAACGCGACAGTACGCACCCACGCGGAGGATATCCTTTTCCAGCATTTTGTCCTGATACATGCGCTCATATTTATTCAATTTATCACCTTCTTTCTTCATTACCATTAACTGAATCGCTTTTTATAATTTTATGAAGAAAGGATTGTCCGATATTATTGAAATTGTATTCCTCCCAATTTTCCTTTGCTAATTTCGCTTGCAGTTCCTTTAGCTTTTTCTGTCTCAATTTATAATCCGCCAGAACAGCCTTTCCACCACTGCCCAAAACTTAGGGGAATGGTTGTGCTCCTTAATATGCGCCAGTTCGTGGACAACCACATAATCAATCACGTCATCATCTGCCATAATCAATCGCCATGAGAAATTGATGCATGGGGGCCCTTCGGCGCTTGCCACGATGACATTTGTCCATGTACAACAGGCAGATTTTTGCGATGATCCGGTGTATATAAAATTCTTTGAGTTTGACGTTCCGACGAACAATTTTGCCCCAACGGGTGGTCGCGGAATTTATCTTGACGTTTGTGGGCTCGACTTCCATGCGCTTCGCGTAATCCAGTTGACACGCCGGATTAGCTCGCTTTTTGCCACCAGCTTATAAATCTGCACACATGTATACTTGATTTGTTCGTTGTTCAACCCCGGAGGCATATAGAAAGTTTCTTCTTCGGTGTAACCTATCCGGTTGCCTTCTCGAGTGTTGATGGCGTAGGGCTTACCCATAACCGTCACGGTATCACCATAATTCAGGGAGAACGCCGACTTTTTGGCAATGCGATCGGATTGAATTGCTAAATGCTCAGTTATCCATTTTTCTTTTGATTGCACAAACTTGTCGATTTCAGACTTCGCTAATTTCAACGGAGCGCGTACTTCAACTGCCGCGTCTTTTGTGATATGTATCGCCATTGTTTTTCGCTTGGAGCGGGTGATTGTGTAGGGTATCATGGATTTATATCACCTTAATCTGCAATCCTGCCATAACATCCAGCGCCGCCGCGTGCAGCTTTGCGTCATGGCTTGCCGTACAGCGGGAATCTACTATTATCGGCGTTTCCGGCTGTGCCGTTTTAGCAAGTATGGCGTTTGATATAACGCAGATATTTGAAACCAGCCCCACAAGCTCAATGCTTTCAAATGGCGTGGCTTTCAGGTGTTCGTACAGTTCGCCCGAACCGAAGGTCGGCTTATAAAAACGCTTATCTGTTTCCAGAATCATTTCTGCGACTTGACCATATAAACCGTGTCCTTCTGTGCCGTTTATACAGTGCGGCACAGGAAGATTTGCGCCCTCCTGCGTGTTCATATAATTTTCCCGTGGGTATCGAATGTGAACATTACCACATCGCCGTTTTCGCGGTACTGCCGGATTTTATCTGCAATGCGCAAATCCAAATCCAACGCGCCGGGAAAACCCAGCGTTCCGGATACAAAGTCGTTTTGATAGTCTACCACAATTAAACATTTCATTTACAAATACCTCCTCACATGTGCGCAATAATCTTCATATTCCTTGCCGTAGTGTCGCTTTAAGAACTTTTCCTCCCGCAGTATCTGGCGATGGATCGCCGCCAAAAACAGCGCGAACGCGATTATGCTTGACAATATTGAAATAACTCAGCATGATTCCAATGAAGTAGGACAGAAATGCCACATAAATTGGATTGCGGCTTATGCCGAACATGCCGGTAGTCACCAATTTATCCGGCGCGGTTTCGTCTATGCCCACACGGAAGGAATCACCGAAGGATTTTAGCGCAAACGCAAACCACACAAGGCTTGCGGCGCACAAGGCAGTGTACCAATTAGTTCATTATTTCATTCCCTGCCAGCCGCTTTAACAGTACCGCCGGAAAGGGTAATCCAAACGCGGCGGCAAGCATGGCGTAGACAATTACAACTACCATCGGCACAAGCAGAAAGTCACTTTTGTCCTTGCGCCGAACAGCAGTGCCTTGATCCCTTTGCGGCGTAACATAACCGCCCGCCCAAGCACGAGGATGATAAACAAAAGGAATAATACTAAGTTGATAATGTCCATATCGTCACTCCCCAATAATCTTGACCAGCACACGTTTGTCGCGTTTGCCATCAAATTCTCCATAGAAAATCTGCTCCCATGTACCAAATCCAACTTCCCGTTTGTGACCGCAACGACACACTCTCGCCCCATGATGGTGCGTTTTAAGTGCGCGTCGGCGTTATCCTCAAAACCATTGTGGTCGTACTGGTCGTATGGCTTTTCCGGTGCGAGTTTTTCCAGCCACCGCTCAAAATCCCGGTGCAAACCGGATTCGTTATCGTTGATGAACACACTGGCGGTGATGTTCATGGCGTTTACAAGACACAACCCCTCGCGGATACCGCTCTCCGCAAGAGCGGCTTCCACCTGCGGCGTGATGTTGACATACGCCCGGCGGGTGTTTGTGTTAAAATGCAGTTCTTTTCTGTATGATTTCATATTGTTTAGCACCTCCAGTTTATTTTCGGATATCCTTACAATGCCGATTCGGCAGAACCGTCATTTTCACGCCCATAGCCTTGCGCGCCGAGGTTGCGGCCCTTTTCTAGTCTTTTTCAAACGGAACCTGCATTCATTCCGCTTTTTGAATTCTTTAAATTTGTATACTCGGGTTGAAGATTCCTCATTTTCAGCTAACAAACCGCCGCAAGTCCGTAAAACGCCAAGCCCCAGCGAGTGGGTGGGCGCGTGAATGGTTGACGCGGCTTGCCCGATTGCCCGGGCGGCAGCTTGCGCGACCGGATTGTCCTCCGCTTCACGAGCGGCGGCGTGGCAGTCCAGTATTACCGCTTTTGCGGCGGGTAGCTTGATTTTACCATCCATCCAATCCCGCGCGGCGGCAAGTGCGGCACGCGGACGTGCATCCTCCGGATTTGCTTTTTCATAAATCGGCAGGAAGTGTATTGTTCGGCGTAATTTACGCTCCAATTCACGAGGGTTGTTTTGCTCTGCGTTTCAATTAATCGCATAAGCGATTGAATATAGTCCGATTCCAATTCACCCAACATTTTTCGTAAGTTTTGGCATTATACAAACCTCCGTTTTCCTGTAAATTCGGTTAATGTAATCTTTATCATTCGTACCATTTCCATAACTGATTTATCATATTCAAATCCGGCGTAAACCGCAGTGGTCAAGCAACAAATCCATGCCGTTTGCAGCTTCATCGCCCGTGACCGTTTCAGCAATGCCAAAACCTATAACGCTCTCATATTCAGTGGTTATGTTGTTCCCGATTTGGACATAACGGTGAAAAATATCAGTCTCCACGCATACGCGGTTATTTTTGGCAAGAAGGTCGTGCTTTAACCCTTCCTTCGCGCCGTGGATGTAAATTGCTATGCGTCCGTCTGTTGCCTCGAAACCGTAAGACAGCGGCACGACATATGGGTATTCACCGCCGAAAAGCCCCAGCCGTATGGTATTCGCACGGTGAAGCACATCAACAATTTCCTCAAAATTTGTTATTTCACGGTCACTTCTTCGCATTTAATCTATCT
This sequence comes from Holotrichia oblita, assembly GCA_023690525.1. Classification (NCBI taxonomy): domain Eukaryota; kingdom Metazoa; phylum Arthropoda; class Insecta; order Coleoptera; family Scarabaeidae; genus Holotrichia; species Holotrichia oblita. Next base: position 56,685 of record JALQSN010000254.1, read on the forward strand.
CCTTTGCTTTTTACTTCTTCTAACCGAAAGCGTGTTATTTCCGCAATCAGTTCATACGGAATCGGCTTATCCAGCGGCAATTGTATCGCGCCTTTAGATGTTTTGTATTCCTTAAGTCTGTCGGCAAACGCCGTCACACCGCTGGGTGTGGGATAAATACCGATATGATTTTTCGCCACCGAAAAGTGAATAAGGTTTTCATTTTGCCAAAATGTAGGCATTTGGTAGCTGATTTTTTCGTGTAATTTGGCACTCGTTTATAATTTCATTACTTCTTTGTGCGTATCGTCTGTCGAATGTTTTGCAGAATTTCCTGAATATCAGTCGGAAATTGAGCGATATATTCATCTATGTTCGTCATAATTTGGCATGACTACACCCACTCCGGCAAGTCGATTTTCCCGGCGCGTATATTTTCGTCGCGTTCAAAACGCTGTTCTTCGGTGCAATGCCTAAAATCTTTTTTGCCGCTTTAATAGAGCCTTTAAGCCCCATGCCACCCGCAGTTGCTATCATATCATAATTTTTGATATGCGCCTTACTCAACAGCATAAAACTCCGAATGGGCGCGCAAAGTGAAAATGCCCAAACGGGAAACACAAAAATAACACGCTTAAATTCGCCCAATTCCTGCTCGGTTATGTCGCACTCAATTTCGCATATCCGCTTGAATATTGACTGCTTCGCCGCTACCCCGTACTCTACCTCGGCATGCCCCGGATAATAAATCTCGGCAATACGGCAGTTCAATTTTTTTCGACGGCTTCTGCAACAATCCTGCTTGCGCCTGTTCTTGAATAATAGATTACGATTGTATTTTCCATTTGATTTGCTCCTTTACTTCTCGTATATTTATTTATATATATGTTAACTTTTCATTAATTCGCTCGGACTGCAATACGATTAGATGGGACTTTGTTTCGGTTGAGAAATTTATTGCGAAAAACAGTCTCATACTCCAGTTTCCGCTAAAACAATTTGCATTTTTAATCCTTTAGCGTCTGCTTTCGGCATATGGGGAATAGAAAGGAATCCGTTTGACATTCCTAGCATCCCGATAACTGCAAGGCAAAGCGCGTCAAGTATATCATCAAAGCGTCTTATCATTGCAGGATTGAGAATCAGCTCCATCAACAGAAAATTATCCAAGTTATGTATATGCTGTCTTAACAAAGAAATTCGAATTTTAATACCTTCATAAGTCTTCTTGTTTTCTAAGACAGGATTGCCGGAGTTTAACAACGCAAAAATATATTCAGTATGACTTTCCAAAAGCCTGTTTTGCCACGCCGGATTACATTGTAGGTATTTATCTACCTCTCTGATTTTATTGCAAATTGCAAAGGATTGCTTACTCAATCCCTTTCCTAAAAATTCGTTATTTTTAGCGTTTGCACTTTCGTAATCATCAGTATAAACTGCCTGCCTGCACGGAGTATTGAACACACTTGAAGTCTTGCCTTTAAGTCTACTTCGGAGTTCGCCGTCAGGGCGTATATCCGAAATGCTTTCCTGTAGCCCGATTGGAATGTCAATAATAATACTGTCGGCATCCTCATTTTCCGCACACAAATTACTGATAGAACTAAAAAATTGAATACTGACAATATCATCGCTTATACAGGCCGCTATCCAACCGCCTCTTGTTCCATCAATACCAACGTTTTTCATTTCGTCCTCCTTGCATTTTTTATATGCTCACACCTTTCTTTTGTTCACTATCTCATCATAAACAAAACACGCTTTAATATGGTCATTCACCATGCCAACGGTCTGCACAAAAGCATCTTCTCCTTCTAATCCTTCCAATTCCACCACTTTAATTTTTCCGAGTCTGTGATGGTTCCTTCAGCATAAGCCACTGCCAACCGATAGCAGTATAGAGCGCATCTGTCCTCTTGAAAGCCTTTAAATAAACAATCCTTCTGATAAATTTCCTCCGGATTTTGCCCTTTGAGGGATTCAATATCTGGATACCCGGCGTTAATAAGGTGCTCTGCCATACGTTTGCCGATACCGGGAATCTGAGTAAGGTCTGTTTTTAATGTTTTCACCATAATATAATCCTCATTATTCGCGTGGTCTAACTTATCGCCGGTTATTTTATACCCCAACCGTTCATAAAACCGTACTGCCGGATTATCTTTTTGCACCGAAAGCGAAGTTCGTTTATATCCTTGAGCTTTCAGTAGCTCAAACAGACGTTTCATAAGCATAGTGCCAATGCCTCGTCCACGGTATTCCGGTAGGATTGATATGGCAAGCTCCGGTGTTTCATCGTCAACATTGCCGTAAGCGGGAATAATCCGAGTCCACGCCATGCCAACGATTACACCGTCTTGCTCGGCAATCAAATAGCATAATCGTCTTTGCCGCTGAAGTCATTAATATAGATAAAAATCTCAGGCTCAAAGATAATTTCACGCGATGGCAGTTCTTTGCCCGGCGGTATGAATATGGCGTGATAGAGAAAATCTTGCATTATCGGGTATTCAGTTTTGTATATTTCCCTGATATTTATCATTACGCACCTCCGATTATTTTTGCAAATCAAAGGTCATTGGTATAAAACGCAGACCATTGACTGTCTGTTCCGTGTCTGTCGGCACAAAACCTAAGCGTCGGTAGATTTCCACGGCATATGGAGAGGAATGAACTGTGATTGCCGTATGTTCTCCGACGATTGATTTATCGTTTGCTACAGTTTCAAACAGCTTTCTGGCAACACCACGATTGTGATACTGCTTATCCACAAATAAAAGTGAAATGTGCAAAGGCGGCTTTGTCGCAATCATGCCGATTATTTTATTCTTTTCAAATGCACCCCAAAGATGAAATTCACCGTTTGCCATCTTTTCTGTTATGAAAGACGGCTCAATGAACGCCTTGAACTCAGCGATGCCTTCCTCAGAATATTCCGGCGCTTCAAATTCAGAAAAGACATACCAAGCAAGCTCCATCGCTCCAGCAACATCATCAATACGGAGTGGACGTGTTACCGGATTCTGTAGAATAGCGTACATTTTCATATCCGTGACCTGTCCGTTTTTAATTGCGTTTTGGCGCAGGATACCTTCAAATTGAAAGCCCGCTTTTTCAAGTACACGGCAAGAAGCCGTGTTGTGAGCGTATGGTTCGGCAAAAATACGAACAATGTCCGTGTTTTCAAAAACATAGTTACAAATCAGTTTCACCGCCTCAGTAGTAATTCCTTTTCCCCAATAAGGCTGGGCGATATAGTAGCCAAGCTCGGCGGTTAGGCGGTGGATGTTTTCTTTGCGAAAAACTGCAATACTGCCGATAACTTTATCTTCATATGTAATCGCAAAAGAATACTGACTATCCCTCCCGGCACTAAGCATTGCATTGATGAAATCCTCTGCGTCTTTTTCTGTATACGGAAAAGGGATACCGTCACGAAGATTGTCAAGTATTTTTTGTTATTCATATTCAACACTCACAAGCTCCGCGCTAAATCCGGAGCGTCTTCAATTTCCCATTCGCGAATTGATACCCTAAAGGGCACGCGTATTTGCATCATTCACACCTTCTTTGTCATTTGTTTTTAACATCTACAATGCAACTGATAGTTTATCAATCGCCGTCTGCTCATCCGCGACAAAGAAAATATCATTGCCGTTGTTACATTCATAAATGAAATCTTTCAAAGGCTTACTTCTATATACTGAAAAATCGCCGATAATAGCGAGTTTTTTCCCGTAGTTCACAAATTTTTGCAGAATTTCTCCCGCTATTCCCGTGCTGAGTTTGAAAAAGTCCTCAATTATAGCCTGTTTTTTAAGCGCAATTCTGTCGCAATTATCATTGTAAGACATTGTTGCCATAAAATCTAATGCAGACTGCGCATCTGTAATAATCAACTCGTCGCTATGCACGACCGCAATGGCAACCCTGTTTTGCTCTATAATCTGTTTTTTCATATTTTATACCTCACTCAATAAAACTAATCTTCTCTAAATCCAACTCATGCGGATTACCCGATTCTGTCTCATATCCCAACAGAACAGCCAATGCCAATGTCATACCCGTCTGGGAAGCCCAGCCGTTCTTTGAATTTCGCACCCTTTTCTCCCGCAAAGCTGAATGCGGCAAGACCGCAAATTAAGCTGTTAATACCAAGTGAAGTTGCCGCCAGTGCAATATTTTCCGCGATAATGCCACAATCGAACAATTCTGCCCCGGAGGGTTCGGCCTTTGCAATGGGTACGACCACCATGCAGTGCGCATTATAAAAGAGCTTGCCACCACGCGACATGATGCGGTCGTAAGCGGACTTGTCTGGCATAGCGGCAAGCATTTCCATCCCTTCGGCTTCAATTTCATCAATCAATGCGCGGTTTTTTACCACAATCACACGCCAAAGTTGCCGGTTCATACCACTTGGCGAGGCAACGGCAAGCTTTCGCGATGGTTTGTAAATCCTCATCGGACGGAATTCTGTCGATAAAACTCCGGCAGGAATAACGTGTCATAATTGAATTAATGGTATCGTTCATAATATTTCACTCTCCAAATCATATAAATTCTTTTTATAATCCTGTACAAAATACCGCTTGCCCTTTTGTGTTATGGCATGTCCTTCAGTTTCCAATAACAGCTTTTGACCGTCTATACCGTCGGGATATTTTTCGTTTAACTCTCCATTCGCCTTAAGTGTTCGCCAATAAGGGATTTTATCAGAATCCCGTTCAACGCTGGCGTGGGCACAAATATTAGTGAAAATCCCCGCCGTCAACGGGCAGGTTACATCTGCGTTCGCCTGTTTCGCAAGATAAGCGCGAACGCGGTCAGCGGTAATTACCTTGCTGTTTGGGATTTTTGCCATAATTTCATTATACTGCAAAGGCGCGGCAATCAGCATTTTCGTACCACCCATACGCTTCACCGCTTCCGGCTTATCGGACAAATCCTCCACCTTGGGCAAATCTCCGTCATTATTCAGTTTTTCGTTATATGTTTTCTTTGACATTGCATTCAACTCCTGAAAACTTTTTATTGCTATTAAGTCTACTACATTTTTCGTTAAATTTCAATGATTATGGTGGAAATAATATCAAAAAAGAGCCCGTTTCAGACTCCTGATAAACTTGTTTATTAATCAATTATGATGACAAGAAAAGGCTCGCCATCCTTTTTCTGAGGTTTGTTCAAAAATTGTGAACTAAGCTCTTATTCGCCTTTGTAAGTATATTTGGTGCGCTTGGTTGATTTCGGCGTTTCCGATTCGGCGGTCGACTATATTGTATCTTCTGAAAAGAAATTTTCCACAGCCATCTCGATTAGTTACATAAAAGATGGATTTTTTGGTATTTTAAAATACCGGATGGGGCAGGCAGAAAAAGTTGAAATTAAATGTGATGGAGAATATTCAAAAACATCCATAGCTATCCCTCGTTTACCGCCACTAATTCGGTTTCGGCAGAAGCACAAAATTCGGAATAAAGTTGTACTGCGCGTTTAAGCTGTGAACGCACGGTTGAAGTTAAAACCTTATATCCTGCACTCTGCTCCAGTTGAAAAACATAATAAGCATCAGGTTTCGGAGGTAGTTCACAAATGGAGTTAGCTCTTTTAAGGTGCGATACTTTATCGCTTAACGAACGCGAGGTTAAAGATTGCGTTAAACCAAGCCACTCTGCAAAACGGTCGCAGTTCAACTCGCATTGAGTTTTACATTTTTTTATGTGTCGCGACAATGCGTTTGCCACAAATTCCGCCAACTTAACAGGCACGGCATTTCCAATCATCTGCTCGGTATCGGTTTTGTTTCCCAACCACTTGAAATCTGCAGGAAACGTTTGAATCAACGACCGTTCCAAGGTAGTCATCGCTCTTATAGATGAGTCAACAGTGCATGCGTCGTTGGGATGTCCCGGATAACCCGGCGGCACAGGGCGGTTCATTCCTCTTATAGTGGGAGCCGGTTCGTCAATTGAATACACAGCGCGGCGATTATAATTTCTTGGGTGCCTGTAATAGTATTCAAAATCTAGTTTATTGCCAAAATAGTCGCGAATAGTTGTTTCTTTATTGCCTATAAACGATTGTATATCTTTTGCCAGAAACCCATCAGATTGCCCCAATGAACCTATGCAAAAGAAACGCTTGCGTTTTTGCGGCACTGCATAAGCTTGCGTTAAGAACGATTTCCGTAAGCCCATAACCGGTGGTTTTGAAAATTTTCCGAGCAGCGGCATAGGCAAGACTTTTTTGCGCCCTGTCCACATTTTCCATAACAAACCAACATGGCTTAATAGTCGAAATTATTTCCGCAAAAGATTCGGTAAGTCCAGCGCGCTTGTCCTCTATGCGCTTTCCGGCGTGAGAGAAGTCTTGGCACGGTGGTCCGCCTATGATAACTTCTGGTTTTAATTCGCTGATTTTACTGACAACGGACTTAACATCGGATAAATCGTCACGAAAAACAGGATGGCGAAAATTCTGTTCGTAGCAATCTGCCGCTACATTCCAATATTCGAACGCGCCTTTGATATCAAACCCGGCGTTTTGAAACCCAAGCGACAACCCGCCGCATCCGGCAAATAAATCGACAATTCTTTCCATACGGGTTACCTTTCCTATGTACATTTTAAGTATGTTATGATATAATATATTCATTATAATACAAAAAACTTTTGACGTCAATATTTTGACGTCAATTAAATAAGATTATTTTTAAGGCGGTAGTTATAATGGGAAAAAAGCGAAAAGATAACATACACGTCACTTCGGGTCTTTTCGGAATAGAACATTCCAATCGAAGCTCTGATAAACATTGGGGCAAGAACTGTTTTAATTCCAGTTTTCCGGCTGCGGTTGCCTGTTATATGCTTGACCGCAACATACCGGCTATATATAATAAGCTTGAAAACATTAATGGAGAATTACGAGTGGTTGCCTCAGAAATTTCGCTGAAAGATGTATTTAACAGTGGAGAGTTATCTGTTGGAGAGTTGGACTTTTGTTTTGAGTCGCGCTTTGAACCATACCAGAAATACTCTTTTGACACAATTGATGGCATTGATCTGATTGTCAAATCTGTCGACGAGAGTTTTCTCACGCCACTTGAAGTGAAATTAACGGTGTTGCCAACATCTGGAACGGCTTCTCTGCCGGAAGAAAAATGGGGTTGCGAAATGGTTGTGCGCTCAGCGACAACGTCATACTGCGCTCTTGGTATGTTTGACGCTGTGAGCAAAAAAGCAAATGAAGTGCGTACTATTTTTGAAGATGCATGTTCGGATATAGGTTCATGGACGAACGACTATGAAATGACACACAAAACTATTAATCTTGCTGAGTGTGTTAATGATTTTCAACGGCGTTATCTCGATAAACAAAAACCGCTTGTTATGCAAACTATATGGAAAACGCAAGGACAATCACCTGTTCTTGCAGAAAACGCGCTTGATATAGTTGTTTGGAGCGACTACGCTTTTTCGCGTTTATTTCTTGACAATAATGCTCTGGAAAAAGGGAAGATGAGCCGTCCAATGCGTGCTTCGGCAAAATTGGCACGTTGTCTATGGGAACTTTCAAAATCGGGGAAAATACGACTTGGCGAAATTTATCGTCAAATGGCGTTTGATACTCAGACTGATAAAGAATTTGCCATAGGTGGTCAAGTGTGGCGAAAGTACGTTTCGTCAGAAAGAGTTATGAAACCGATTTTGCATAAAGACATAATAAATGAAATCATTCGGCCGGGATACATAGAAAGACTACGTCCCGAACGTAGATTTGATCAGACCTTATACTTTACAGTACGGAGTTAATATGTCTAACGAGAGAACAAAACCATTGCGAGTAGCCAGTATGTTTGTGGGTATCGCGGATATGCCTTGCTTTGTCAGTCGTTTTCTATCGGAGGAGCACAGCGCGGGTTTAACGACAGGTGTGGCGCATTGTTTTTTTGGGGTTGCTCGCATAATGGATGCCAAAATGCCGGAAAATGTTGCTATATAAAAGACGATTATGAAATTCGTAGATTAACCTTGCGTGAGTGTTTGGGTTTCGAGGGTTTCCACGGGATTACTACTTTCCAAACACTATAACTTTAGAGGATGCACATAAGCAAATTGGAAACTCGTGAATGTTCCTGTTGTGAGAAAAATTGCTGAAGAGATTGTGAAAATTGGAGGTAATGCAAAGTGATGCGTAATCCTGAACAGACGATCGGCAACTTAATAGGCAAACAGTCCGTATCCTTTATTGGCTCGGTGGATGAAGCCGGCTTTCCTAACATGAAAGCTATCTTTACGGTTCAATGGAGCGCAAACGGGAAGGAATCAGGGAGTTTTGGTTTACCACCAACACATCTTCTAGGCGTGTGACCCAATATCGCGATAACCCTAACGCTTGCATTTATTTTTGCGATAAGAGGTTCTTTCGCGGTGTTATGCTAATTGGCACAATGGAGGTCTTGGAGGACACCGCAAGCAAGGAAATGATATGGGAGTCCGGCGATACGATGTACTATCCTAAAGGCGTGACCGATCCGGATTATTGCGTGTTAAAGTTCACGGTGCAAAAAGGTAGGTATTACGCAAATTTTAAATCGGAGGATTTTGAAATATGATGTACGACTATGCTCTTTCCGCCCAACGTAAGGGTTTCTATAACATCACAGCGCAAGTCTGTGAGGATTGATACCAAAGCTTTCAGACGGCATATGTGTAATATATTGCCCTTATACCAGTCGAAAGAGGCGCTTAAAAGCATGATAAGCGCAAGCTATGATTTGATAAATCCGAAAGTGAGGCGAAAGAACCAATGAGTATTGTATATAAAGGTACGTTTGAATTTACGCCACCCGATTTGCAGGATTTGTTCCTGTCAGTGGAATGGTCGAGCGGGCATTATCCCGACAAATTAGCTATCGCCATGAAGAACTTTGAAACTGTCTATTCAGCGTGGGACAACAATAAACTGGTTGGATTGATTAGCGCGATGGATGATGGCGTGATGACCGCTTATGTCCATTATCTGCTTGTTAATCCGGGTTATCAGCATCAGGGAATTGGCAAGCGATTGGTCGAGATGACGAAAGAGAAATATAAGGATTATCTACGGATTGTAGTTGTTGCTTACAACGCTGAGTTGGATTTCTACGAATCCTGTGGATTCAAGCGAGGCGACGACGCAAGCCCGATGTTTATCACGTCACTGTGGACGTAGGAAGAGAGATATAGTATGGACAAAAAGGTCGGCGATTTCATGTCTTGCGAAAGCAATAAATCTACGAATTGCTCCTGTACATACAGTTGCGTAAGGCATGGTAAATGTTGCGCCTGTATCGCGTATCACGTGCAAAGCGGCGAGTTTCCGGCTTGCTTCTTTAGCGCGGAAACCGAAAAAACTTACGACCGCAGCTTTGCGACGTTGGTGAAAGACAGGGGGGAAACAATAAACTTATGATGATAGATGGTTACATAAAACTTTTTTCGGCTTTATCATTACAACAGCTATATTATATTTGCCGATACTTTTTGTTTTGAATAAAAAAGGCAAGGGATTTACAAGACAATTAAGTTATGTGCTATGCTTTTGGTCGTTATTCCTTATTGTATTTGGTACAATTATTCTATTTAATTTGCCGTTTAGATTCAATCAGGCGATACCTGTCTTAAATCTTCAACCATTTCAGTGGCTACGGGAAGGAAATGTTGTACAGAGGATTATGACGGAAATAAGGCCTAATATACTGATATTTATTCCGTTTGGACTTTTACTGCCAATAGTATTTAAACGAATGAGAAAACTTTGTATGACAGCTTTGGTTACATTTATCGTTACATTCAGCATTGAGTTTTTCAATATTTCATTGGTCGCTCATCTGATATTGATGATTTAATCTCAAATTTGTTAGGCGGTATAATGGGATATGGGATATTCAAGATTATAGAGCTTTTATTCAAAAATCAAACGTGGTGGAATAGATTTTGTGGGCTTGAAATTTTAAAGAGGGGGAAACAGTAGATGGCGACAACAGTTGATTTTATCGAATATGTTTGCAGTCAGATTGAAGGCGTGGGCGATGTGCGATACAAGAAAATGTTCGGCGAATATATGGTGTATGTCAATGACAAGCCAATTTTATTGGTGTGTGATAATACCGTATATGTAAAGATTTTACCGTGCTTTGACGGGCTTATGGCGAGCGCCGACAAAGGATTTCCGTATAACGGCGCGAAGGAACATTATGTTTTGGATATTGATGATGTGCCATTGGCGAGGTTAGTTATCACCACGCTGGAGCCGATAACGCCGATTCCAAAGCCGAGGAAGAAAAAGTAGCGTAGAAATAATAATCATGTGAATATGGACAAACCGTTTATTCATATCATTTATCATAATCTGCATAAAGGATGTGCTGTGATATGAAACTGCGTGAATTTGTCTATATCGGCGAACCGATACCAAAAATCAACCCGTCCGAACATCAGGAATTTCTGCTAAATTTTCAAAACGCTATGCTCCAATCGTTGGCAGAACGTAATCTGATCACCAAAAATCAAACGGAACGGGTATTGGATAAGTTGACCATGCGCTCAAGCTACAAATAAATTTGTTGCCATTTTCGCTGTGTATTCTTCGATTTTAAGCTTTGTCGATATTACTTCAACTTCGAGGAGCATTTCCGAAATCGATGTAGAAAGGTCGCAAACGAAAATGTCGTAGCAACTAAAAATGCGGACAAGCCTTACGGCAACGGACTTTTGGCACATATCATCACAACTACGGACAGTATAGCAAAATGGGGAAAAGGTACACTTGACCCGAAGGGTAATTTCCCTCATAAAATCACGTCATGCGGACCAGAGAGTATTATTAGGGTATTTATAGCGGCTTAATGGTAAAGTTGTTCTTGACTTTTTCAACAGTTTATTATATAATTGTTAAAATAACCGCTTGTATAATTAAATATGTTCGGTTTTGCAGAGGTGATAAAGTGCAATCGTTGAACGATATTAAAAATATATTTAAGCAACACGGCTATATAATGCGCACAGACTGAGCTTCGCAATGCAAAGATATATTATGAGGATATTCAAAAACTATTGAATGACGGTATGATTGAAAAAATCAAGCAAGGGTATTATCATTTTATTGATGAGAATAACCACAGCGAGGCGAACATTATTAACCGCCTGTTTCCTGATGCTGTTCTTTGTATGAATACAGCACTATTTTATTATGGGTATAGTGACCACACCCGCTGAATGGCATTTAGCGGTAGATAAGGACATTTCAAGATATAGAGCAAAGATTGATTATCCTTTTATAAAAACATATTTCCTTGAATCAAGTATTTTAAACTTTGGCGTTACTGAAGGGGAAATTGACTCGAATATTGTTCGAATCTATGACCGCGACCGCACCATTTGTGACTGTTTGCGTTATATGGGCAAGATGGACAGAGAAATTTTTAATAAAGCGATTCAGGGATACATTAAAGACCCGAAAAAGCATATTCCAAACCTTATGCAATATGCAAAAACATTACGTGTGCAGAAAAAGGTTAAGGATTTGATTGGAGTGTGGCTGTAGTGCCGGATGTGGGCGCGTCTGTTCTTGCGAAACTTAAAAACAAATCAAAAGCCTCCGGCATCAGCTATCAGCAATGTCTGCAATTATTTCTTCAAGAAGAATTTTTACGGCGACTATCGAAATCAAAATATGTGGATAATCTTGTGCTGAAAGGCGGCTTGTTCATATATGCTCTCACTAATTTTGAAAGCCGTGCCACGATAGATGTGGATTTTTTGCTCAGGCAACAGTCTAATTCGATTGCGGATATAAAAGCTATGATTGAAGAAATATGTGATGTTCCCACCGGCAATGATTATATCATTATGGAAACCAAAGGGTACGAAGAAATCACGCCACAACGAAAATATAAAGGTGTCAGCGCACAGATAATTGGCAGTATTAAAAATGTGCGTGTGCCGTTTGATGTGGATATTGGCGTTGGTGATGTTATAGTCCCAAAAGCCGAAATTAGGAAAATCAGCACCCAACTTCCAGACTTTGAAGTGCCGGAGATTAATACCTACTCCCTTGAAAGCACCATCGCCGAAAAGTTTGACGCAATTTTGCAACGTTTTGAACTCACCGGGCGCATGAAAGATTTTTACGATATTTACTATTTGGCGAGGACCTTTGATTTTGATGGCATGAAGCTTCAAAACGCTATGTTTGAAACACTACAAAACCGTGGGACAACTTATGAAAAGGATAGTTTTGAGCGCATAGTGCAGCTTGCCGATGATGATGATATGCAAACCAAGTGGAAATATTTTTTAAAGAGTATTAAGAATGAATTGTTGGGGTTTGCTACAGTTATAAATGAGATTGCAGTGTTTCTTGGGCCTGTGTATGAATCGATTGTTGGGGAAACAGAATGGCAAAGGATGTGGGATTGTAAAAACATATCTTGGAACCATCCTGTGCCCAATAACATTACAAAAATAAGTCCATCACTATGATAAAGAAAAGAGTTGATAAAAACACAATACTAACAGTTAGCGGGCACGGGAAAAATGTAAATGAATTTTCGTTAATGTTTAAAACATATAAAAAATAAAATTTTGAATTGGGATAAAAAACAAAGGAGAAAAAAATTGAAATTTGAAAAACTAAACATTATACAGCCAATATTAAAAGCGCTTGGTAACGAGGGATATGAAATCCCTTCACCAATACAACGACAGGCCATTCCGGCGGCGCTGGAAGGGCGTGACCTGATTGGTTGCGCACAAACGGGAACCGGGAAAACGGCGGCATTTGCCGTTCCTATTATCCAATTACTCAGCGATAATCGGGCTGCATCACCACGTGGCATCAGCGCATTGGTGCTCACTCCCACAAGGGAACTTGCCATACAAATTGAAGAAAGCTTTCGCACTTACGGCAAATACACGAGTCTGAAATACACCGTAGTGTTTGGTGGGGTTTCTCAAGTTCCGCAGGTAGAAAAGTTAAAAAGAGGAGTGGATGTTTTAATTGCCACGCCCGGAAGGTTGCTTGATTTGATAAATCAAAAATTAGTCACCTTGGACTCTATTAGGATTTTTGTGCTGGATGAAGCTGACAGAATGCTTGATATGGGTTTTATTAATGATGTGAAAAAGATACTTAAGCTATTGCCGGAAAATAAGCAAACGCTGTTTTTCTCGGCTACAATACCTCCGCAAATTGCGGATATGGCAAATTCTATTTTAAAGAACCCAATAAAAATTGAGGTAACGCCAACATCTTCTACTGTCGATGCCATTGAGCAGGGTTTATATTTTGTAGATAAAGGAAATAAGAAAAAATTACTCGTTGAACTTTTAAGGAATAAAGATTTAACATCCGTCCTTGTTTTTACACGTACAAAGCATGGGGCGGATAAAGTTGTAAAAGATTTAGCGAAGGCTAATATTAGGGCGTTGGCAATTCATGGCAACAAGGCTCAATCTACGCGCCAAGCGGCGCTAAATGGGTTTAAGGCGGGAGATGTCCGCGTTTTGGTTGCAACGGATATTGCGGCGCGAGGCATTGATATTGATGAGTTATCTTGTGTTATTAATTACGATTTGCCGGAGGTTCCCGAGACATATGTGCATAGGATAGGGCGGACAGGCAGAGCTGGCTTAGGCACTGCAATTTCATTTTGCAATATTGATGAAAAAAAGTGGTTGATGGAAATTGAAAAATTGATTGGAAAGACTATACCAAAAAATCGA